>JASAMZ010007571.1:0-13658 GCA_030248115.1 Linhomoeus sp. GSCO2_2 | reverse complement strand
TGTGTAGTACTTTCATCTAATTTTGCGTTTGTCTAGTTATTACCAGTTAGCTTACTAGCTTGTCTGTCAAGTGTCTGTTAAACGTTTTGTTCTTACGTATCCATTTGCATGTAGAATCCTCACCATCTATTTCAGGCGTCGCTTCTTCGACAGGCTCTTCTTTTCCATCCAACGCCCCGGCGTCATAGTTGTCACTTCGTTCGCCGTCATAGGCAGCAGTCTCTGCTGCCACTTCGTTGTCAGTGCCATCGTCGACAACTTCAGGTTCAGGCTTATCTTCAAGTCTTTCTGTGGTATCATTGGCCCCCAAGTCCTCTCTCAACTCTTCCCTTTCGTCGCCGTTCTCTGGCGAAGAGGACTGTTCATCGTCGCCTGTGTCTTGATCCTTATCGTCCCGTTCCCGTTCGTCGTCGTTAGAGACCTGTTCAGTATCGCTTCTTTCCTGTTCATCGTCGTCTGTGTCTTGATCCTTATCATCCCTTTCCTGTTGATCATCGTCTGTGTCCTGTTTATCATTATCTCTTCCCTGTTCATCATCGTTTTCACCATCGGTTTCGTCGACTGCGCCATTCTCTAAAGGACTCTGTCCATCGTCGTGCCTTTCCTGTGCACCACCATTCTCAACTTCCGGTCCTTTGTAGATTTCCCCACTCTCTAATGGGACATGTTCGTCGTCGTCATCGTCGTTTTCATCTTCGTGTTCGTGGTGAATTTCTTGATTTTCAACAAGTTCCCCGACTCCAAATCCGGCCAAATCTCCGCTTCTCCCTCCGCCGATATGCACTCTTATGGCTCTGGGAGGGTGGGGGTGAGAGGCGCCACAGAAGGCAGGTGGAGGGATCAGGAGAACAAAAGTTGTCAAAAACTTGAGTGCAGAATGCATGATCGTTCGCAAGTTTGGCTCTACAGCTTCTAAAGATGTTGTGTACGCTGTTGAACTGCCACGCTATCTTGTACGTAGCTGGTGAAATGCCAGCTTCTGAAAGCCAATCGACTTTTTACGCGGAGCGCCAAACGCGAATACGCAATTAGCCATGCGCACACTGAAGCGCTGCAGACCAAAGAACCGACTTCCGGTTCAAAGTTGTCCAGTCTACAGTCATCGCGTTCGAAAACGCGCTCAAAAAATGTTTCTCCGCGGCGCGAGAACGCGCTACGGCCGCTATAAATACCTTAATCACCGATTGTGAGTCTGTATGTCTGTAAATGACCAGACATGCCGTCGAATGCTGTATAGGCCGGTGAAACACATTCGTCGCGGGTTGCAGTGCTCGATAGTTTTCCCCGTGTGAGTTTCAAGTTTCGCACTAAAACAACGTTTATAACAGCAACCCTAAAACGGTCGTTATACATACTTTCCTTCCGGTAAAGTGAGAAATACTGTACCAGTGTTGCGTTCGGAAGTTACATAATTTGAAACGCTATTTTGATCCGTCTCTTTTGCTACCCTGCAGTCAATAATGTTATATTTTCCGTTTCGCGTTGTATTAACGCGCCAAAAAAATCAGAATCACCGACGGGACTAATAGCAGTCTAGTAGGCGGCATAAGTCTGTCCGTTTGTTTGTTTGTAGCGCAATAATTCCGCTGTAGCTTTGTCGATTGGGAAGCGAAACACAGTCGTCGCGGGTGGCAGACAATGTATGAAACTGTATGTATTGGTTTCAAAGTTTCACAGCGTTTGCAACGGTTACGACAAGAATGAAACCTATAAACTCTGACGGATATTTGCCGACGGTTCCATATTCCTTGGTTCGCCCAAACCTAATTGCACGAAGAAGCCATTAGGAAAACGTGCCGTCGAACCGAGACGCAAGCCGGTAAGTGGGCACGCCATCGATCAAACCACCCACATAACAAGACTGTTGCTCATAATCGGACGTTTTGTCAGACGATCTTTGACTATCGTTTGACAATTTTTTTTCCTTACGTTTTCAAGATGCGGGTTCTCGTGATAGTGTGGTGGCTGATTGGTAGTGCAGCCACTTGTGCGGCTTCTGACAACGGTACGGTACTCAAAGAATATGTGGCGGATTCATTTCGTGTGATGAAAATTCACGAAAGAGCCAGCAAACTGTGCAAACCTTTTCACAAAATCACCGAGGCCATACCCCAACTTTCAGTTTCAGTTTCACCTTCGGTTCGGCTATGGAAGGTAAAGATAAGCAGGCAAAAGCACTACTTCAGGCTGTTTCAATTCAGTTTCAGTGTTATTAACGATTCTAACTGAGACAACAAGCTGTATTCCTCCCTGTAGCCATAGTCTACACTGCAGTACGTTAGTTGGTGCTTGCAAAGAAGTCAAATATCACAACGGAGGGAGGGGGGGGGGCAAATGACTGCGCTGCGCAACGCTCTTCAATTGTCAACATTCACAAGTCACTCCTCTCTCAGCCTTGGTCGAGCTGCCCATGGCCCAAGTAGCCAAGGACAAGGCCATGGGCGGCTACTACCGCATGGACGTCTTCATAGACGAGGCGGACAGGGCCGTCTCCTGCCAGGAGCTCTGCAAGGCCGACAGTAGATGCGTCTCCGTCACCCAGCTCTGCTCTGCGACGCTCAAGGGATGCCTGATCTGCTCCTTTAGCGAGGAGTCCGCTGAGAACGCGTTCATGGTTCACGCGGAGGGATACGAGATCTACCAGAAGCAGTCGGCAGGGCTGCATCTGCCAGGTAAAGAGCATCCACAAGTTACGGTATCATCTAGAGTCAACGATGCATCGGGCATGGGGCTACCGGCGCCAGAAAGGGTCCTCGGGCTGGGGTGTTTTGGTCGTGTGTCCCGATTCCCTCAAATTGCGCAAGGAGCGAGTGCAGAGCCGAGATATGTAGTGTAACATTACTGGCGTGTTAGTATTCGATGCGTTTTCCGCTTAAGAACCGCTTGCTTTCAAACGCCACGGTGGTGGTAGCGATCACAGGAGTCTCGGGTAGACGACCCAAGCGTCCCGCTGTCTAGCGTCACGAGATGTAGCGCTGCAACACAAGTGCCCACTGTAGACGTAGAAATTTTGATTCGTCTTCCTTCCACCCTTCAGATCTCAGCGTCGTTCTCCTGAGCGGCGACGGCGGCAACACGGCCGAGGCTTACGACGTCCTTGATGCAGCACTTCCGGTCGCCAGCCTTCCAACGCTTCGACTGACGAATGTTGGCGAAAGTAACTGTCAAATTGTGCCAGTTTGCAGTCCAACGGCGCAACACGGGCTTTTCAGGGTCGTTCCCACTACGCCGCGACGGTGCACGACGGCAAACTACTGGTGGCCTTCGGAAGGGTGGCAGGCGCGGTTGGTGGATTATACCATGGTCCATGAAGCCATTAGTGTACTGTAGTTGCTTGAAGTGTACCGAACGCAGCTTCGATCAATAATCAGAGCTCGAGGACGGCGGAAATGCTCGACATGAAGACTGGCGAGTTCCACGCCGTTTCCAACGCGGGGCAGACCAGACTCGACCCTGTGACTTGCACGTTGGGTGAGCGTGAAGAGTGAAACCTCAAGCTGTTGGGGTATGTATTACAAGAGATAGTGTGACTTGACTAAATTTAGTACGACTATCCAACACCCCTCCCCCCCCCCCCACCTTTAGCCGTAATTGAGTGGACCAGCTTACTCTCAGAGTCATCAGAACAGAACTTCACGTACTTCCTGTGAAGGAATATTTTGTAGATGGTCTGATCTACTTCTGCGACGCGACCAGGCGCAACTGCGAGCGCTACGACGTCCAGAAGGATAGTTGGAGGACGATGAAGCGTGCGGTGCCGTTGAATAGGGACGCAGGCACCGTCGTCATCGACACAGACATCTACCAGGTGCAGTGGTATGGGGGGTGTGAGGGGTATCCCCCCCCCCCCCGCAGACTTAGTCAACTACAGCCTCTCCCGGTACGGGGTACGGTAGCCGAGGGGGGGGGGGGGGGGGGGGGTTATGATATGAGTGAGGGAGAGGAGTACCCCCCCCCCCTCCCCCTAACCCGGACGCCAGTTAGCAGGTACACGTATGGTCTCTCCTCTGCACATCCCCGGAGGTGAGAAGAAAACACCTACTTACATACCTATGTATTTCTCGACTCCACTCGTCAAACCCGAAATCCTGTTTTCTATCCTCTCTCCCCACACCACTAAGCATGTTCAATCCCCCGCCCTTCTCAACCACAGGAGTACCTAACCTGGGAGGGGGAGGGGAGAGGTAACCCCCCCCCCCCCCTGCCCGCCCTTCCCGAGCCGAAAGAAGTGTATCTGCGTCCCTTCTTACGCAATCAACTCAGGCACCCCCCCCCCCCCCCCCGCTCTAACCAATCCAATCAAAGCGCTTGAGCCAGGACACCCCCGACCCTATCGCCTGCCCTACATACAAGCACGTTCCCAACCAACCTCCCTCGACCTTGCAGGTCGGCGGAGAAGGCAACGCTACCATTCCCGTCTCACGGGACGTGTCCCAAATCAAAATGCGCCCCAAAGAGGGGCCCCGGGTCGACCCTCCAGACTTGCATGGGGACGCGGCGGTGTATTGGCCGGCAGTCGCCTACTGGATGACCCCCAAGGGTTATAGGGAGATTGTGTTCTGCGGAGGCAGGGACCAGCTTGGTTACAGCTCTAACTGGTGCTTCTCCTACGATCACGAGACGCCAGGAACGCGTTGCCTAAACGAGTAGAGTAGTAACGGTTACAGCCTACCTCGGTACGCAAGGTCGTGCAAGCCCGTCATGCTCTGGCAAGCACGTTTACTATGAAAATGTTTACCGTAGCAATTAACCGATATCACAAGTCGTTTCGGGACCAAGGCTGCGCAGTGCGTAATTGTTCAACTCACGCAATGTTGCCTGAACGTCACGATGAGCTTGTGCCGCGTGCATGACGGGAGCAGCGAGCTTTCGATATTCGACTCGACATTCTGCGCTACCGTCGCGTTTCGGCAACGCGTTCTACAGACCAATTGAAACGTTTCCCCTTGCTCAACGTGGCAAGAGTCGGACCAAGTATGGTGTACTGCGGCGGTCGACTTCTGATCTTCGGAGGAATGGACGACGCCAATCGAGCTCTCGATAGTATAGAAGAGTTCGATCAGAGGGAGAACAAATGGGTGCTGTTGAAGACAACGATGTTGGCCAAGAGAAAGTTTGTGCCCGCCCTGTGCCTACGCTACGTGAAGCCAAAGGAGGAAGGAGGCAACTGCACGCAACAGAACGAGACCACGACGACGACGGCCGAAGGTTTGCGTTTGCAACTGGGCGAAGAGGCAGTTCATGGCTTCATGCAGTGTGTGCATTGTAGATATTGTGTTGCGTCTGCGGTAATGCGCTATGCGCTCTACGGTAGGTACATATATTGTTAACTGCAGCGACGACCACGACGACCACGACAACCACGACACCGACGACGACGACCACGACCACGACGACGACAATGACGACCACGACCACGACGACGATAGCGACAACGACCACAACGCCGAAAACAGCGACGCGTGCTGAAAGTTCTTTTCGTATTGTAGTTCCAAAGTTGTATCCCAACCCACTAGCTCGCCTCTAGATATCGAAGAGTGCTTCCTCGCGCACGATCAGGCCACGTGTGAAGCGCACGTGAGTGGCGATGGCACGAGCTGTCGCTGGATTGGACGCTCGTGCACCGGTGCAGGTGCGTTGTGTGAATTTGGCCACGACAGTTGCATGGTGGACTGCGCTGTGTGAATTTGGCCACGTCAGTTGCATGGTGGACTAGTTGCCAAGCGAAGTTAATTCTTCTGTCCACGTACACTGTGCAAATTTCGTTGCATTCGTCACCGCCGTTTTGCCGTGTCTGCTTCTCCTCCGTGCCAATTCCTCCGTGCAACCATGAGAAGCACGTGGTTGGCACTACATCCACAGAGACATTTCGTGTTCAATGAGTCGAATGCAGCGAAATTTGCCAAGAACAACACACTCTGCCAAACTACAGTACAAGCCTGATCAGTGCAGTCGCGCGTAAGAACGATGGACCGAAAGCCAGTGTTCGCGTTTCGTTAACCACCTTCTACATTACTCTACCTAGTTGCTCTGAACGCCTGACTACTGTAGGATTTGCCTAGTAAAGGTATGCGTGACAGCCACACCAGTGCCATTTCAACTAATCAAAATCGCACTATGAACCTTGGTTCCAGCGCCCTCTGGCTGCGCGAAGATCGCCGTCCAGGCCAGTAGGGCTGGGCAGACTCCCTCGTTGACTCCCGAAAGTGCGTCGAACCAAGTCGACGCGCGAGTGGCAGTGGTATGCCCCTCGGCCGAAAGCTCGATAGTGGATACCAACTCGTCCAAAGAGCTGCCTTCGAATTCCGAGACGGCCACTTGCCGGGACGATGGCAGATGGCTGATTGGCAGCCATGTGGTGGTTGGACCTCTGGCGTGCAAGGGTATGTCGCCGTTTGGTTGGGCAATCGCTTTTGCATGCGCAAATTACATATACAGTCATAGTATTCACATACATGTGATAGTATGCGACTTGCGTTGGGAATTGTGCGGCTGGTGGGTATAGACGTGGCGGGCACTGGGCAGCTAGGTGGTGGTGTACGTAGGCTCATGCGCTCTCTGGATTGCAGAGACAACTTCGACAACTACAACGGCCACAACTGCGACATCCACAGGCAGGGTTGCTCGTCATTCTTTGTGCTTCACTTCGTGCTGCACTCGCCACCGCCCATTCAGTCCCAGCGTGCCCCGTGACCACGTATTGGAACTACGCGAGCGACAACATAGTTGACCACTTCGACGTCTGCAAGTTGTGCTGCTTCCGCGGCCACGAGGATTGGGTGTTTACCGCAGTTCAGCCTGTCCACTGCCTCCAGCAGTGTCTGGACAATGGCCAGTGCCGTTCCGCCACCTACTATGAGACGAGCACAGAAAACAAGTGCGTGCTCAGTCGAAGCGTCAGGACAGACTACCCGGCCGACTTCAACGCCAGCTGTGGCCTAATCACCATGTACGGCCAGGTCAAGTGCAGACGGGCGACAAGTGAGTTAGCGCGGTTGGTGGCCGCGCCACCAAAACGGATTTCAGTCCAGTGAATTCGACTGGAAATGACAGAAGTGCAGCAGAAGTCGCAGCGACGTTTTAGCACTGCAACCGTTTCTATAACGGTCGGATTTCACAGACTGAAACGGAGTTTGGAGTCTTTAGAATGTCAGAGCGCCGCTCGCAATGCACTGGATGTGATTTTTGCATTTTGGTTGTGCCATTTTGGCTGGCACAAATTGCTCACTAGTTGTAGATTGTAAATGGGAACTTCAGTGCAGCGACTAGTCCGTATCTGCGATAACCAAGAGTTTAATCCCTGTTATTTTCAATATATATTCACCCTCTATTGGCCTGCTACTCACTTTGAGTAAAGTGCGTCACTAAAATTCTTTTCTGTCGCTCAAGCGTGCTCCAACCCGACGGCGACGGACGACGACGGTTCCAGTGGCACGAAATACCAAAAGGCAAATCTGAGCTTGAGCGAAGAAACGGGACTTCTGGTCAGCTGTAGCCAGCTCTTCGCTCCGAAGGTTTGACTGAAAACTAATGACGCGTTCGTTGGGTACTGAAGCTGACGGTGGTCTTTCAGACGACGTGTCCTACTATACTATAATGAATTGTAGTATAATAGTATAGTATAGTATAGTATGACATACTATACTATACTACAAATCAGTCCGGAATTGTAGCATTATACTATACTATACTACAATTCAGCTCATACTACAATTAATTGTAGCATGTACTACAATAATTGTAGCAAAGATAAAATCTGCAAAATAGTGAACAATTTTGTGGTGTTTGCTTGCTAGAACGGTTGACTTTGTGTCAACAGGCTATTATTCGACTAAGTGCACGCAGCAAATGACGGTATTACAGTAATTTCTGTGGTATGCTGAATATATCTGAGAAATAGGCTCCCTGTATGACCGCTACTTTGGCTCTTTCTGGTTCTTGTATACTACAATTCGAATTGTAGTACTATGCTATAATGCATTTCAGATAGAGTATACTATACTATACTACAATTAAATATTGGTGGGCTATACTATACTATACTATACTACAACTCATTTCGAATTGTAGTAGGACACGTTGCGTTCAGATCGTATTCAAAGACAACGGCTCGAGCGAACTCGTTCCTGGGTCTAGTAACTCGGCTACCTTGCAGTGTAGTGACAACCAGACGGACTGGCGGTACAATGGCAGGCCGGTGCAACGAGTGACATGCCGTGCGTTTGCACTCTGCAGGAATTGCTTCGAGTTCGCCGATTTTTTGGCAACACGAATCAATGTGCCAGAATGTTAAACAAATTATTTTGTGCCATACTTTGATATGCTTCGGCAAATATCGCACCTAGCGAGTGACATGCCGCATTCAGGCAGCGCATTCGAGCGGTCGGACGGAGAGTGCGTCAGAGCGAACACTCTTCTTGATGGGAGCCCCCATTCCTCGGCGCGCACCGTCGACAGCTGCAAGTCAGCATGCGAAAGCAATCCCCTGTGCAAGTCTTGTATGTTCGTGGGCAGGGACACCAGCTGCTGGCTCCTCGGGCTCAAGTACCACGAGGCCGACGTGTTCTATCAAACGAACCCCTGCGGAGAGACAACGGGCCAACACTTCGACTACTTGCCGAGACCCTCTCCTGGAGAACCAGGTGCGCGCGTCATTCTCCGAAAAGCATGCAAGACAATTGCTGTCTCAATGGCTGTCTCATGGCCATTGCAGGCTGGCAGGCAGGCAGGCAGGCGGCGGGCGGGGCAGGCAGGCGGGCGGGCGGGCGAGCGGGCGGGCGGGCGGGCGGGCGGGCGGGCGGGCGGGCGGGCGGGCAGGCGGGCGGGCGGGCGGGCGGGCAGGCAGGGGGGCGGGCGGGGCGGGGCGGGGCGGCGGCGGGCGGGCGGGCGGGGCGGGCGGGCGGGCGGGCAGGCAGGCAGGCAGGGGGGGGGGGGGGGGGGGGCAGGCAGGCAGGCAGGCAGGCAGGCATGCAGGCAGGCAGGCAGGCAGGCAGGCAGGCAGGCAGGCAGGCAGGCAGGCAGGCAGGCAGGCAGGCAGGCAGGCAGGCAGGCAGGCAGGCAGGCAGGCAGGCAGGCAGGCAGGCAGGCAGGCAGGCAGGCAGGCACGCAGGCAGGCAGGCAGGCAGGCAGGCAGGGAGGGAGGCAGGCAGGCAGGGCAGGGAGGGAGGCAGGCAGGCAGGGAGGGAGGGAGGGAGGGAGGGAGGGAGGGAGGGAGGGAGGGAGGGAGGGAGGGAGGGAGGGAGGGAGGGAGGGAGGGAGGGAGGGAGGGAGGGAGGGAGGGAGGGAGGGAGGGAGGGAGGGAGGGAGGGAGGGAGGGGGGGGGGAGGGAGGGAGGGAGGGGAGGGGAGGGGAGGGAGGGAGGGAGGGAGGGAGGGAGGGAGGGAGGGAGGGGAGGGAGGGAGGGAGGGAGGGAGGGAGGGAGGGAGGGAGGGAGGGAGAGGAGGGAGGGAGGGAGGGAGGGAGGGAGGGAGGGAGGGAGGGAGGGGCGAGGGAGGGGAGGGAGGGAGGGAGGGGAGGGGGAGGGAGGGGAGGGAGGGAGGGGAGGGAGGGAGGGAGGGGAGGGGGGAGGGGAGGGAGGGAGGGGGGCAGGGAGGGAGGGAGGGAGGGAGGGAGGGAGGGAGGGAGGGAGGCAGGGAGAGGAGGGAGGGAGGCAGGGAGGGAGGGAGGGAGGGAGGGAGGGAGGGAGGGAGGGAGGGAGGGAGGGAGGGAGGGAGGGAGGGAGGGGAGGGAGGGAGGCAGGGAGGGAGGGCAGGGAGGGAGGGAGGCAGGCAGGCAGGCAGGCAGGCAGGGAGGGAGGCAGGGAGGGAGGCAGGGAGGCAGGCAGGGAGGCAGGGAGGGAGGGAGGCAGGGAGGCAGGCAGGGAGGCAGGCAGGGAGGGAGGGAGGCAGGGAGGGAGGCAGGGAGGCAGGGAGGGAGGCAGGCAGGGAGGGAGGGAGGGAGGGAGGGAGGGAGGGGAGGGAGGGGAGGGAGGGGGGAGGCGAGGGGAGGGGAGGGAGGGAGGGAGGGCAGTCAGGCAGGCAGGCAGGCAGGCAGGCAGGCAGGCAGGCAGGCAGGCAGGCAGGCAGGCAGGCAGGCAGGCAGGCAGGCAGGCAGGCAGGCAGGCAGGCAGGCAGGCAGGCAGGCAGGCAGACAGGCAGGCAGGCAGGCATTCCAGAAGAGTGAATTTTGCAATACGGCAGTGTAATTTTAGTTATTGTACAAACTACTAAGCATCGACACTTCAGTGCACAAGAGCATCGCTTGCCAAGATCAGATGATCACCATAAACTGCACAAGTGGAGGCATCAACGTGACCAGCGCCATGTTTGGTCGCAATGACAAAACCAGTTGCGCTGGAACCGGGACGTCGACGTCGCCCGTTTGCCGCCACGACAAGACTTTCAACGTTACCCGAGTCTTGTGGGTGGCAAATAATTGGGGAGCACTGCCAAGCAGATTCTAGCCAGAGATGCTCGTTCAGCTGCAACAACCATGCAACCTGTATGCTGAACGCGACTACTGAGACGTTTGGCCCTCTGAGCTCTGACCCATGCCCGGGTGTGAAGAAATCCCTCCAAGTGGCCTACCAGTGTCTGCCATCTTCAGGTGACCCGTTCTCAGTTTGTTGTATGCCCATGTGGCCGGTGCGTCAGGAGAGTGCCAGTTGCATGACAAGTGCGCCTTTTCGGATGGTGTCTCCCTCTCCCAAGGTTCCCTCCCGCAGAACCGGCTCCCCCCCCCCCCCCCAGTCCAAACGTGTTGCAAGCTGTCACTGAACTGCTCTGCAATCTTCGCGCACTCCCTCGCTTCTGGTTCAGCAGAAATCGACAGGGGAACCTGGGACGCCTTTGAGGACTCATGTTTGAGTGGTTACAACGACTGGGATCTGACCCTCGGCATCCAAGAATGTCTGCAGAAATGCCTGGATAATCCGCTGTGCGTCTCAGTGGACTACGTTCCGGCTAGCAGTCGATGCGTGATGAGCAAAAGCAGCAAACTGACTGCCCCCGGAAAGTTTAATGTGGGCAGCTGCCTCAAGACGAACCACTACCACCTGAGGAAAAGGCCAGGTGGGGAGTACGCCCTGCATTCTACGCATACGGTTCAGCATCGTCTATCACAGCAGTGACTCTGTGGCAGGCGCCATCCATGGAAGTTCTCTTTTGTTTTAGTTTCGTTTAGAATGGTTACCTTGGCTGAGTTTCAGTTTCATAATCAGTCATTGCACTTCTCCAGTTTCAGTAACTGAAACTGACCTTCAGATATCGGAAGTCCAGAATACCATGATGAATTTCGAACTTTGGATCCAGACAGTATAGTATATACAGTCCGCCTACCTACTCTTTGCAATACAATACAAAACAAACGTTGCTTCCAGCCGCCGCGATGTTGGAACAATTCGACTACATCGCTGGCTCTTATCTCAATGGCCACAATACGTGGGGACTGGGCAAAATCAGCCTGGCAGACTGCCTCGAGAAGTGTGTTGTACAGGTTTTTGGGGGGTTTTTTTGTGTTTTTTTTTTTTTGGTGGCTTGTGTTTGGGTGGTTGGGGGGATATGGTGAGATAAGCAAAACCCCTGTACATACTTGAACTTCCGATGTTAGTGTTCGTTATGTTCGGTTTTGTTCGCATGCGTATTAGGTGTCTCGCCAACGCCGAGTGCCGCTCGGTCGACTACAATCGACTCGGCGTCTTTTGTACGACGAGCGTGGCCGCCAAAGATGATCCGGGCATCACAATGATCCAGCACATCGACAATGACTACTACCAGGTCAAGAGTCGAGGTGCGACGGCGTTTCTGCTGTAGTGCTTGCTGCGTGCAAATACTTTGAATAGTGTACTACAGTGCCCAGAGTATCTCGATGAATGTCAGATTGTACCGCATACTGTACAAGTCTCACGCTTGTGAACGAACTCGTCGCGAGCTATCATTCAGCTGTGACGACGACCACCGCCGCGCCCACCACAACGACCACGCCAGGTGGGTTCCCTCGTGTGTCTCATGGCCTTCCAAAGCACATCCAGTGGCGTATCCAAAGGATTTTTGCCTGTGACCCTGCAAATGGCAAAAATATCACCTGCGGTGCTGTAGATAGTGGCGTGGTGCAGTAAATAGAGAATAGTTTTGCCTGGTGGGGAGCACACCCTGCATTCTACGCAGGCGGTAGAGCATCACGTGCCTAACTGTGGCGCTCCTCACTTGAGGCAGGGTGAACTTTCGGCTGGAAGGGCGGAGAGGAGGGGGGGGGGCGTGGGGGTGAGAGGGTGCATGCAGAATTGGCTGAATTTTAAAGTTATTTATTGTAATGCCGAAATGAAGAATATGCCGTGCATTCTACGCATCCGGCCGCCCGCAGCGGCCGTGATAATACCGCTCGCTTGTTCCAGACGCCACCACTACCGCCGGAACCACGTCACCAGTGACTACGACAACGGCAGGTGAGATACCATTTCAGGATGATTATAATGTGATTGAGTATGTATGTATGATGTGGTGAGCATACCTGTACTACCGCAAACTGTCAGTACCCCTCCCCCACTGTCAAACCGGCCTTTGCCAAATCACCAAAGTCCAACTAGGTACTGGAAGCGATATTTTTGTGCAATAAATAATCTTGGAGCATAGCAATCTTCCTGTGATCTTAGTCCATCCAGTGCTCTCAAAAGTTGCGACACACATCCATTCCAAAACCGTAAAACTGGCTATGACCCAAGCCATAATGATGGCAACCACTGACTGTTCCCCATACTGTGGAATTCAACAGTGATAGAAGTCCACTCCTGTCGATTAAGTCATCGTAACTCAACCTGGTCTTTAGGTGCCGTGGACTGTTCGAGCGCTCCCGAACCATTCATATGCGAAGCGCTGGGGAACGGTTCCAGCTGTCGCTGGAGTGAAGGAGCGTGCTTGAGTTCTTCAAGTGGGCAGTGCGAATGTGTAGCAAGGAGATCAGCTGCAGTGGCTGTAGGCAATAGCATTGTAGTCATTGTGATATTGTTCCACATATGTATGGGTAGGAGTGGGAGTAGGTAATGAGGAGGAGAATAAGAGGGGACGTTTTGGGGAGGGGGGACGGAGGATGAGTGGGTGAGGAGGGAAGAGGGGAGGGAGGAGAGAGGAGGAGGGAGGTTGGATGGGTGCATCTCCTACCGGACTCTCGAGGTTGGATTGGGATGGGGGTGGTGGGACGCGGCCCACCTAGGTCTAACATGGGTGCGTAATCCAGCCATTGTTGCATAAGCACCGTACCGCACATCCTCGGCCATTGCATGTACAGTACATACCTACAGTATGCACCTACATGGCTGCGCCTCAACCCATAGTTGTCCCATGGTGCGCCGCCAGCGCCGACGACGAAGACGCCGTACGCGGCAGCTTCTCTGGCTGCGACTCCTGCTGCCTTGGGGGCCACTGGTCGTTTTACGGTCATCGTCGGGTGGAGGACTGCATGCGCCTCTGTTTGGACAACCGAGAGTGCCGTTCAGTCACCCACTACGACGTCGACAGTCTGTGCGTGCTCAGTCGAAGCACGAAGGTCGACCATCCCGGCGACTTCCGGAGCAACTGCAGCTGGTCCAAGTACCGCCAGCTCGAGTGCAAGAGGACGCCGCGTGCGTGCCAGTAATCTCATCCCCCCTCCCCTTCCCTCCTCCAACAAGCTGTCAAAGGTGTCCA
>JASAMZ010007569.1:0-11582 GCA_030248115.1 Linhomoeus sp. GSCO2_2 | reverse complement strand
TTGCTCCAAACGAAAGAGCATGTCGAGGCCTTTTAGTTGACCTATCGCACGCCACTCTACGATATGTAATACCGAGCGAGTTAGAGCCGTTTCCGGGGAGGGGTTCGGGTTAGGGTAGCGCGCGCCCTCAAATTTCAAATTCCCTTCGTAACTAACGAGATTATGTATAGTGAGTCGAGACCCGCCGTCCATAAAAGCCCAAGATCTCCTTCCTATTATTTTCCAACGCCGAGATCTGAGAGCGTGACGAAATGAATGAACGAAAAAATGAATGCACGGACGAAAAGCTCCTTCGAGGAGTTCGCCCGGCTGAGGCCGGGCGAAAAAACTTGCCAAGTCCCACCGCATTTTCAGAAAAGCTCGATTTCAAGCGAGTAGTCGATCTCTTTCAAGAAATAAAACGCATATTTGAAACGAAAGCCCTCCGTTACCAGCATCTCTTCTCGTGCTCGCTCAGTCTCCTGGTGGGATGTGGGGATGTCTGGGCGTCCCACAGTTGCACTAAACCATCGTAGTCACTCGACGCCAGCTGCCACTTGAGGTAGGGACTCCAGCAGGCGTTGCTGTATGGAAAATACGAAGAATTCGTTTGAATTCTCGAATTAGTGCACCACAGTAACCTTGGGGATTCGACATTCGGGTTTGTGGCACAACGAATATCAGACAGACACCCCAAAATAGCATCAGACCAGTACACTACGGTCGGAAAGGATTTAACGCTGCAGAAACAAACACCTCGTTAACAGTTGTTGCTCGGCAACAGATTGCGCTTCGCCCGCCGCAGGCTTCCCACCAACTCGCTCGGCCTCCCTCCCAGTCGGAGGACGGGGGTCCCCACCAGGCGGTGCCACAGGGCGAGCAAGCGGGGGAGGGCGGGCAGGCGAGCGTAGCGAGCAAACTGACCGAGTTACGCGGGCGCGAGCGAGCCGAGTCCTCGCCCCCTATGGGATCGCCTAGTGCCTCGCACGCGCGAAGAGAGAGGGAGAGCGTGGGGTAGGGGGAAAGTGTGGATGAATTTTTTTTTTGGAAAATCGGTCGAATCTTACCTGCAGTTTTTTTCTTTGAAGGGGGAGCCCCTTCACGCGCGCCCTGGCCAACCAAAGGGCGACTATGATGGCCCATTACGAGGACTTGGAAACGGCCTATTTGGAACTCCGGGCTGCCCCGCTGGGTGTGTAAAACAATGTTGTAGTTTCGCTCCTAACGTAGCCCTGTGGTGTTACTGCCACTGGTACTTCTGAGGGCGGGGGGATGGGCGTAATCTCGTTTTTGGACCCCTATTGGAGGAAATACTCCACTTTGCACGCAAAAAATTTGCCATTTTCGCGACTTCAGCCGTCGACGACACACCGTCGTCGTCGTCTAATTCGGCGGCTTCCTCGAGTAGCGGCAGTCTGGACGACTTCTCGGAGTTGGTATCGCAGGTGAGCAAATTGTAAAAAAAATTTATCCCAAATTTTCTTTTCAAATGATAGATGTCTGAACTTAGGTAACGCGCTTCGGTCGCTGTCGCCGCCTGGCCGCCCTCCACTACAACGCCGACACGTCCACCAATCTGTCGATTGTCTCCAGGTGTTGGGTTTTGGATTCGCGTATAATGGAGTTCTGTTCCAATTTTGAGAGTACGGTATGACTATGCCGGGTGAAATGGCTCCCACAGCACAATGAAAACCACCCCCTCTCCCAATTCCTGTGTAGAGCCCTCTAACAAATTCCACATCAGATTCGAGTCCAAACGTGCAATGCCATAAATGCACAACAAAAAACAGCGCGCTTTTTTCCAGCCTGGACTTCGACCGCGACGCCGAGCACTTTTTGGTGGCCGGGGTCACCAAGAAGATCAAAATCTACGACTACCGTTCGGTGGTCGCGTCGGGCGATTCCACAGAGTTGCACTACCCAGTTGGAGAGATGCTGTGCCAGTCCAAGATCAGGTGAGGACTGTGAGGGTTTTTTTGGAGTTTGTGATAATTTTGGTGGAAGAAATTAGACTGTCCTTGTCTCATCTTGATTCTGACACGTTTTCAACTCAAAAGTATCCAGACGCTGCGGGCAAATGGCGCAATCTGTTGCCGAGCGACAACTGTTAACGAAGTGTGTTACTGCAGCGTTAAATCTGCTTCCCGACCGTAGTGTACTGGTCTGATGCTATTTTGGGGTGTCTGTCTGATATTCGTTGTGCCGCAAACCCGAATGTCGAATCCCCAAGGTTACTGTAGTGGCGTCAATTCGAGAATTCAAACGAATTCTTCGTATTTTCCATACAGCAACGCCTGCTGGAGTCCCTACCTCAAGTGGCAGCTGGCGTCGAGTGACTACGATGGTTTAGTGCAACTGTGGGACGCCCAGACGTGCCAATCCACCAGGAGACTGAGCGAGCACGAGAAGAGATGCTGGTAACGGAGGGCTTTCGTTTCGAATATGCGTGGTTTTGTTCTTGAAAGAGTGACTACTCGCTTGAAATCAACTTTTTTTCTGAAAATGCAGTGGGACTTGGCAGGTTTTTTCGCCCGGCCTCAGCCGGGCGAACTCCTACGAGAGCTTTTCGTGCGTGCGTTCGTCCGTTCGTTCGTTCGTTCGTCACGCTCTCAGATCTCGGCGTTGGAACGTCGTAGGAAGGAGATCTTGGGCTTTGTGGATAGGTCTCGACTCACTGGTAATGTCGTTAGGAGACTTCGAAATTCAAGTTTGAATTACGCGCGCTACAGTAACCCGAAGCCCAAATCGGAAAACGGCTCTAACTCGCTCGTCTTACGTCGTAGAGTGGCGTGCGATAGGTCAACTGAAAGGTCTCGACGTGCGCTTTCGTTTGGCATTAAAACTTTTGTTAATTACGCAAACACGCAACGCGAAAAGCGACATTCTCGCGTTTTTGAGACAGAAATCGCTCTAACTGGCTCAGCGTGCGTCGTAGGGAGACGATCTTGGGTTGGTTGGATAGCTCTCGACTCACTGATCATTTGTTCTTCGATTGGTCGAAACTCAAAAGTTTGAATTTCGGGAGCTACATTAACCCAAAGGTTTAAAACGCGAAACTTATATAACTCGCTCGTCTTCCGTCATAGAGAGACGATCTTGAGTTCGTTGAATAGATTTCGGCACACTGATAATTCCGTTAGGAGAACTCGAGATTCAAAAGTTTGAATTGCGCGCGCTACAGTAACCCGAGGGTCCAAAACGCTAAACGGCTCTAACACGTTCGTCTTACGTCGTAGAGCGGCGTGCGATAGGTCAACTAAAAGGTCTCGACGTGCTCTTTCGTTTGGCATTAAAAGTTTTCTTAATTACGCAAACACGCAACACGAAAAGCGACATTCTCGCATTTGTAGCATAGAAATCGCTCTAACTCGCTCAGCGTGCGTCGTAGGGAGACGATCTTGGGTTGGTTGGATAGCTCTCGACTCACTGATCATTTGTTCTTCGATTGGTCGAAAATCAAAAGTTTGAATTTCGGGAGCTAAAGTTTGAAAATTCAAAAAGTTTGAATTTCGGGAGCTAAATCAAAAGTTTGAATCCCGGGCGGGGGCGATCCCAATGTTGCCTTGCAACAACCGCTCAGAAATGCGTGTGTCTTGCTCAAAAAATTAATCCCGGGCGATCCCAATGTTGCCCTGCAAGAACCCCTCAGAAAGGAGCGTGTCAGAAGTAGCGCATGAGTAGTGGACTACGGGCGGGCACGCGTCATATCGGAAAGGCTTCGAAACACTTTACAAAAGTATCCACTCTTTTACTCTTCCACTTTAAAACACTCACAAACCACTCTGTATTAATAAAACAACTCAACTTTTTTAAAACAGCTTGTTGTACTTTGTGTTTCTTTCTGAGAACCCAGGCAAGTCGTCCGGGGGACGCAGTATACTCCACAAATTTGAACTCCTATCCTACCCCAAGTGACTGCTCTGCTGTTGTTTCCTCCTAACACTGCCAATCGCAAAAGTAATGCCGAATTCGTCATCTAGACTTCAAAATACCGCAGATTCCACATACAACACCCATAACTTCATATGTACTCTCGGAACCAAAATTCTGCACTTGGGGTACGGTAGCACTCAGATTCGTCATAGGTATGTTAAATCTACTTCTGATCGATAAACGAATGCCATATTCGTAATCAGTGACCCCGAAAACCCCGAAATCGAGTATAATATTGCCAAAGTCGACCGGGCGCCAAAATTCAAACTGACGCGGCAGGGGCACTGTAGCTCCGAAATTTTTTCAAAAACACTTTTCTAGACCAAATTTAAGCGTAGAATCGTTTGCAACCACTTTTGGAACGATTCGGCAACGCATTCGAGAGCTACAAACCCCGAAACGCGAAAATCGCAATTTTCGACCCCGGAGTCAAAAAAGTTGCGGGAAAATAACTTTTTTGTGTCTCAACCGATTTTCTCTGTTAATGGCTCATTCGATAGAGGACATCTGGGAAGGAGCACCAAAAGCGGTTTCGCGGCTCTAGCTGCTACCTATCGCGCACAGCAAACCGTCAAAGTCGAAAAATAGCGAGAAATCGGGAATTTTTCAAATTTGGCGCCAAAATGGGTCCCGCAGCGATCCAATTCATTTTTTCCACCCTCGGCCCTATTGAGTACTACAACATATCAAAAGATAGTATATACCATTATATGCAACTTTTTCGAGTTCTACCTTGCCCTTTGAAAATTTAAATTTTTGAATTTCCCGCCAACGGGGTCCCGCAGCGTGACCCCGTTTGTCGTGCAGGTTGCCCACCTACTAGGCCTACCCAACGCAAAAGACCGTTTGCAAATCGGCCGCTGCACGCGCGAACCCCATCCGGTCCAAATTACTGCGTTTCGCGCACAATCGCTATATACTCCACACTTTTTGTGGAGTATAAAAATTGGGTTTAGAAAAGTTTTCTTTTCTTAGTTGGTGCGTGACAATTTTCGAGGCCTGTGAGAATTATGCTCCGTTCTCCAGGAGTTTACTTAAGCGTAGAATTTGTGGTCCGGCGGCTCAGATAACTGCAGAATTGGCGTAATTTTGAATTTGTGACTAATCCTAATTTTGCAGGTCGGTCCAGTTCAGCTCCGTGGACCCTCGCCTGCTGGCCAGCGGCGGCGACGACGCCAAAGTATGACAACAATTTTTCCAAAATTCTGCGTTTTTTAATCACGCAAAAAACCACGCGCTGTATTCTCTCCCAGGTCAAACTGTGGTCTTTGACCATGGGCCGGAGCGCTCTGACCATCGACGCGCGAGTCAACGTGTGCTGCGTCAATTTCGCCCCCACCGTTCGACACCACTTCGTCTTTGGAAGCGCCGGTGGGTTTTGAAAAGGTGTACAGGGTGGGCAAAATGAGTTTCTTCGAAGCCTGACTGACGAATGAGTGGTGATATTCCAGAATTTTACTAGGGGTTGCAATTTTGCGGCCACCCTGTGTTCTGGTTGGGGGGGGGGGGGGAGGCTGTGCGAAAGTGAGCTGAGCTCTGACTAAAAATCCCCAAACGGGCTCTAAAATGTAAACGGTAGGTGGTAGACTATCTCGATCTTAGCCCACTTGGCCTGCGAATTTCACGCAAATAGAGGAAGAATTCAGTAAGGAGTGCCCTACGTTTTGCCATCTGTTGGAAGTCTTGCTGAAAGCACGAAAGTCAACTTTGAAAGTTTCGAAAGTTTCGCGAGAGTCTTGGACGAACAACTGGTCTTTGTTTTAACCGGTTGCAGACCACTGCATCCACCTGTACGACCTGCGCAACACTCGCAAAGCGCTCACCGTCTTCAAAGGGCACCGAAAGGCGGTCAGCTACGTGAAGTTCTGCAACGACCGCCAACTCGTCTCAGCGTTAGTGTACCAATTTTTGTTTGAAATTGTGGATTTTGTCACAGAATTGAGTTGAATTAATTGTAGGTCAACGGAAAACCAGCTGAAGCTGTGGGACGTCGAGAGCGGAGCGTGTCTGAGGACCATGCGCGGACATAAGAACGAGAAGAACTTCGTGGGTCTCGCCACGAATGGGGACTTCGTCGTCTGCGGTATGGGGTTACTGTAGCGGGCGCGATTTGAAATCATTGGGGAAATTGAAAGCGTTTGGCCGTCTCGCTGTACAGCGCGTTCGTTCGGTACACAGAATGCGAAATCTGCCGCGTCGTCAACATAACATTGCGCCCGTTTATGCAGGGGCTCCTGCACGCTTGCGTAATTCTCAGAATACGGGCGATCAGTAGCGGATCCAGGGGGGCGGTTGTGCGTCCACCCCCCCCCCCCCCCCCCACCCCCACTCGGCCAAACCGCCCCCCCATACCCCCGCCCAAGAAAAAAATTTTGCGCGATAGCATGTTCAGAGCAAAAAATTTTCGCCTGCGGCGCTATTTTGAGGCAATTTTGCAACAGAAATGCCAAAATCGGCAAAAATTTTCACCTGCGACGCTATTTTAAGGCAATTTTGTAGCAGAAAACGCCATAATCGGAACAATTTTTCGCCTTTGGCGCAAATTTTTTGATGTGCTTTTATAGCATCTTAGGTCCCCTCTGTGGCCTCAAAAATTCCGCCCCCCCCCCATTCCAAAATCCTGGATCCGCCACTGGCACAGAATGATTAGGACAATTTTTGGATCCGCCACCATACTCTACCATATTGCGTAGTCTACATTCTCAAGTTTTAGAATCCAAAAAAAAATCTTTTTAGGCAGCGAGAACAACCGCGTCTTCCTCTACCACAAGCGACTGTCCGAGCCCCTCTTCTGGTACGATTTCGGCGCCGCAGAAGCCGGGGGCGATTCGAGAGGAGGGGGAGAGTGGGACCTCTTTGGTGGAGAGAGCGACAGGAGGGAGGGAGCCGCGAGTTCCGCTGGCGCTGGAAGGGTACTGAAGTTTTGTGGAGAGTTCGCGTTCGCGGAAGTTGCCTATCGGCGGCGATTTGGCGCAATATTGCGTTGCGTCCAACCGGCCTATTGTGTCTTGGTATGGGGTATGCCGGTCCGCCACCCCCCCCCCCCCCCTCTCACACACAAATCTGCCGATCCAATCCCATGAGATTTGTAATTTGTGTCTGTCGGGCAAATGCCTCGACCGCTGTCTTGTCGGCCGATGGGGCGAATAAGAGAGGCCTATTTCGATGGTGAATCCGAGCGACACGAGCTATTTGCCCCCTCCTCCCAAGACCGAAGAAATTTCACACTCCTGTGTGTGCTGCAGGGCTCCAAGTCGCGCCTGGGCGCGGGCGGAGGGCCCGTGGCCCGTCGTCTGGGCCCCACCCGGACCATGTTGGGCGGGTCGAGCTCCGGCCTGTTCTCCTCCTCCACCAACCCCTCCACCTCCGCCACCAGCCACAACCCGCCCGCACAATCGTCGACCTCGGATTTCGTCAGCGCCGTCTGCTGGAAGAAGGTTACTGTAGTGCTGTGCGACCAATGGATCCGGTAGTTTGGGTAGTAGCACGCGGCGCGGAATGGTAAAAGTAGCCCCGTGATATTTGCGCAGTTGTAATGCTCTGGCGAATTTGCGTAAAGCCGACCGAGCTCTTTCGCACGGCAGACTGAATGGGTAGACGTTAGCATGTTAGGAGGGGCCGAAATCAAAAAACATCATTTTCAGAATTCGAACGTGGTGCTAGCGGCCAACAGTCAGGGCGTGACGCAGGTGCTGGAGGTCGTCTGACCCGACGCTGCGAATAGAGTCGAAAACATGCCAACCCGCTTTTCCTTCATGTTTTGCCGTTTGTGATTGCTTTTTGGGATGTTAATTATACGTATCGCTTCTTTGGTGCGCGTTTCCTGAGGTTGGGGGAGATTCTCGATTTCTGGGACGGTTGATGAATCTTGTTGTTGTATTGTACTACTGTATTGCCTTAAGAGAAACCAGGCAAGTCGTCCGGGGGACGCAGTATACTCCACAAATTTGAACTCCTACGCACGGTGACTCATCTGCTGTTGTGGCCCCCTGACACTCCCAATTGGAAAACTAATGCCGAATTCGTGATCTACATCCCAGAATACCCCAGAATCAACATGCAACACCCCTAACTTCCTATGGACTCGCATAACCAAAATTCTGCACTTGGGGTACGGTAGCATGCAAATTCGTCATAGGTACGCTTAAACATCATCTAAACGGTAAACGAATGCCAAATTCGTAATCAGCGCCCCCGAAAACCCCGAAATCGAGTATAATATCGCGAAAGTCGACCCGACACCCAATATTCCAATGGACGCGGCCGGGTTACTGTAGCTCTGCAAATTTGCCAAAACACTTTTCTGGACCAGATTTCAACGTAACGTAGAATCGTTTGAAACCACTTTTGAACCGATTCGGCAACGTATTCGAGCGCTACAGACGCTGAAACGCGAAAAGCGCAATTTTTGACCCCGCAGTCAAAAAAGTTCCACCAAGATAACTTTTTTGTGTCTCAACCGATTTTCTCCGTTCATGGCTCATTCGATAAAGGACATCTGGGAAGGAGCACCAAAAGCGGTCTAGCTTCTACCTATCGCGCACAGCAAACCGTCAAACTCCAAAAAGGGTAAAAAATCGCGAATTTTTCAAATTTGGCGCCAAAATGGGTCCCGCAGCGATCCAATTCTTTTTTTCCACCCTCGGCCCTAGCGAGTACTACAACATATCAAAAGATAGTATATACCATTATATGCAACTTTTTCGAGTTCTACCTTGTTTAACCCTCTTTCCAGTACTTTGAAAATTTAAATTTTTGAATTTCCCGCCAACGGGGTCCCGGAGCGTGACCCCGTTTGGTGTCCACCCTGCCCACTTACTAGGCCTACCCAACGCAAAAGACCGTTTGCAAATCGGCCGCTGCACGCGCGAACACCATCCGTTAGAAATTACTGCGTTTCGCGCACAAACGCTATATACTCCACACTTTTTTGTGGAGTATAACAAAAGGTGCGAATCACATAATCGTGTCGTCGAAATTGCGAAAACGTAATCAGCCTAACGTGAATCGCAGACTAATGTTAAACGTGCGAAGTTCAAAAGGGAGCTAGTGCGCGCCTCCGAGTAAAGCCCTTCCCGTCGCGGAATGGTTAATACACCCCCCTTCCCTTGACTACAGGGTAGATAGATAGACGGCGACCGCTGCTATGAGTCTGGGACGGCGGGCCGCCCGCCGAGTGTGGCCAATAGCGTACTCCACTCTTGGAGTCGGCAGACGCACGGAGCTACGCACGCACGTACTGGCGGCACGTGTGTGCGTACACCCGCGCTTCTTTGTCTGCTGCTCCCTCTCTTCTTGCTCGCAGACTGGGCCGCACGTACAGCAAGGTGATGTGCGCGCGCTCACGTGCGCAGAAGTGCGGTCGTCGTCGCGTCGTCTGCCGTCCGTCTGTGCCTGGCCGCGCCGTCGCCGATTTGCGCTGGGCGCGCTTTTTTGCCAGCGCTGAGGAAGCGTCGAGCATCTGGAGCGCGACAGGCGACGACACGGCCTTCGTCTGGGCGGTCGTGTCGTTGCAATTCGAGTGGGAGGGAATGAACATCGATTGAGAGTCGACTGAGACTTGTACTGGAATGGAAGGCGCGCAGGAAGTGTGTCCGAAAGCATAGGAGACGAGATTGCCGTGCGAACTCAAAGTGGCTTTATGTCGTGTTAGCGTTTTGCCGCGTTGCTAGGGTCGACGACCAACTGCGTATCCTCCTCAGTCACACTGACTGGCAAATCTGTGGGAGAGTGATTCATTTATCCTTTTGGAGAGACAACTAGCTAGGGAGCGCGATGAGTCATCGATCGTGGCAAGCTACCTCACCTGGCTAATTGGCTTCCCCCCCAACCATGCTGTTGCAGGTGCCTCGTCATCGATCGCCATTACGCCTCTGTACAGTTGTACCTAGAGTACACACGTTATCGCGGCTGCCTACTCTACCCTGGACCACCCGCGGCACCTCTCACCCCCTGGCCCACGCGCGCGTGGCGTGGCACCCCCTCTGCGTGGCCACAGGCCGCCAGACGACGCCAAGCCCTACAATCTGTAGCGCCGGAATTCGGTCTCCTCACTCGCGGCAGTTTCGCATTCGACGCGCCTCGACTTTCTTCGCGCCTTCTCTGTAACTGTACAGTGTCTTGTAGTCGCCTATAATAACCCCCACGCGTCGCATCTCATCGACCCGACACGCCAAAAGCGAGCTTCTTGCCTTACTGCTATCTGCTAACACTGCTCTGACAACCACGCAATCCGCACGAAAGCGACACGGAGGAAGAATGGACCAGCAGACCGGCCCGCAGGCGCACTGGCCAGCGCCCAACGCCTGGACCAATGGACCTTCTGGACCTGGTTAGTTCGTTAATGCGTCTGGAAACGGTAACTTACCGTAATTATCCAGTAAGACCCCCCCCCCCCGTCCGTGTGCTGGCACGCGCTCGATCACTACAAGGAGTTTCAGTCGCCACGGGGAATAATTTGTGGACTCTTGCTTCGGGCACCCTGTACTATGTTCTGTTGATTCTCCTCAGGGCATGCCTTGGCCAAGCCCGTCTCTCTGCCACCCATCAACAACAACAACAATTCAACCAACGGGCCCGAGTCGGTGGCCAATGGGTCATCGGTCAGCAACGGCCACAACAACAACAACGACACCAGCAACAGCGTGGCCACGCCGGTCAGCGTGACCGCGGGAGCCGTCCTGTCGCCGCGCTCCACGGGCGAGTCGGCCGTCTGCCTTCGGATGGTGGAGAACGTGCTGGCGGGCTCGCCCACCCAGCGCGCCGCCACCGCAGCCTCGGTAGTGATTGGAGGGTTTGAATTGGCGCCGAAAGCGCAGTATATGGGATAAATTTGAATTCGACCAATAGGAGGCGAGCGCCGAGGGCGGCGGACAGGCGGCGTTCCCTCCACATCAGCAACAAGCTGTCGCCATGTCGGCCTACTATCCGCCTCAAGTGAGCCTTCTGTGCTTCGGTACTCATATTTGAATTCGAATTTCAAATTGGTTACGGTAGCCTTTGGTTTCAAAGGTGTATCCAATGGCCGCCCCTCCGCCAATGGCCTCGACCAATCAGGGACCGCCTTCCGGCGCCTTCAACCAATCATCGATGACGCCCACCTCGCCGTTAAGCAATACGTAACTGAACGAGCAACACCAACGTATTGCTCGTTTTATTTGAGCTCACGCTATACAAACATTTGTGCTTAACGGTGGTAGTTAGACTTAACACAGTTAGACAAATACATTTGTCGTGTCCAGCGGCATTTAAACATTAGGATTTCGTTATGAGTTTCATATGCAAATGTTATTACTAACAATTGTATTAACGTTTCTAATTATTATCTATTATTAACGTTTATTATTTAAATCATTTTGGTTCATGAATCTGGGGTCTTACTGAGTGAATGTACTTTTACTTTTAATCTATCCAGTTTTATCGAAAATTGGGTACACTTACGTACCTGCACTTGTCCAGTTTAAAATTTTGTAAGTTGCCATCTCTACGGAACTGAACGTGTCACGGAAGTCGTAGACAATATAGAGAACTTCTTTCTTATCAGTTCCACAGCCCGCGACAACTTCAGTTCTCTCATCCTCTGTTGCAAGGCGGCAGCGCAGTAAGTCACGGCGTAAGCCTACAACACCATTTCCTACCAGCAATACGTAACTGAACGAAGTACATAAAAA
>JASAMZ010007567.1:0-7500 GCA_030248115.1 Linhomoeus sp. GSCO2_2 | reverse complement strand
CCAAAGTGTGATTGACAGCGACAGCTGACGCGGCCTTTAGCCAGCCTCCCTGTGTACTAGGGATTCCAACGGGCGCCCAGGCCCGTGGCCCGGCCCGGCCCACGGGCTGGGCCGGGTAGGCCGGGACTCAAAAAAATTTCGGGCCGGGCTGGGCCGGGCCCAGAAAAAAAATTTTACGGACCGGGCCAGGCGGGCCGACCCACAAAACTGAAATCATACCAAACTTTCTCTGATTATGTGTTAAAATATCCAGCCTGCTAAAGGCGCCTAGGCGCGGCGGGTTACGGTAGCAGAGGCATTTAAAGTAGCGTGGTACATATGGGCACCACTGCGTTTAGAATAGCAGTATTGGTGTGAACGGGGTTCTGCATGGCTTTCAGTAGTTTGTGTCTGTGTTGTGTGATGGGAAAGGCAATGCCGGCAAGAATACATTGGTAAAACAATTGCCACAATTGAAAGCAGTTAGTGCAATTGAAAGCAGGCTTAGCGGTAGAATCGCTGCTTAGGCTAATACATTAGATTGCTGCTTAGACTCGTTAGTGGCGCACAACTTGTGTTCCATGTAATCGCGGTGTCTCAGGCAGATGTTTTTGACCTCCCACGGCGCGTGGTCTTGCGCGATTCTCAGTCTCTGGCAGAAGTCCTCTTGCCGATCGAGAATGCAATCATTTAGTCTGACGTACTTCTGGTTGCTCGGCCGAGGGTCTCGCCGCCCCTCCACCTGAGCGATCCCGTTCAGCAGAATGTTGTGGTTCAGCTGTTGACACTTCAGGTAGTCGGCCAGCGAAGGATCTGCGGTCGTTGCGGCTGCTTTGGTGTCTTGCAGGCCATTTGAGCACGAGTTCGTCGCAATCCACTCCTTTGTCTCTTGACAACTGAGGAAGCTGGCTGGTTGCTCGCTCGTAGGCCCGTCTAACTGGCATTCCATTGCGAATGGAGCAGTGGTTGCGCCTGCGGTGCTGGTGCACGGCAGCGTCACTGGCCGGCAGCGGCTGGCAAGAGGGGTCGTGTCCAACGGAGGGATCTCGCACAATTCTTTCTTCATTGTCTACCATGGTCGCTGCGACCCGCCCGTTGACAGAGGATCCATTGTTCTTGTTGACTCTACACTGGCGGCACTGATGAATGTTACCTTGAGTAGTTGAGTAGAAAAACGCTGGTGCGCGTATTAAGCTTAACGGCTTCCTGTGCATACCAGAACCTCAATCTGTACTTTTTAGTAAAACGCGCACCCTTAATATATTTGGAACTCTTAACGTGTGAAACGTCAGCTGTTTTTACGAAAAAAACGCTCGACGCTCGGCTCCATACTAATTTACAAGCCCCCTAATGGTGAAGCACAAGTATGGGATATCTTGCTTAGTGCTGGGTCAATTGAAATTTGGTCGGCTTAAGCACAGGCCCAGAAGGGTCCTAAATTTGATTTCGAACCATAGAAAAACGCTCGGTCCATTGAAAAGATGCACAGCTTCAACATTGGGTGGGGGGTGGCTGACAAAATAGCCAAAATTAAGCAAAAAAACTAGACTAAATTTAATTTAATTTAATTTAATATATTATTATTTTAACTTATTTTAGTTTAATTTAATTAATTAATTAATTACTTAATTAATTTAATTTAACTTAATTTAATTTAATTAATTTAATGAATTAATTAATTAATTAAATTTATTATTAATTTAATTTGATTTAATTTAATCTAATTTAATAAAATGATTAATTAAATAATTTAATTTAATTTAATTTACTTTAATTTAATTTCTTATTAATTTAATTTAATACAATTTAATTTAATTTAATTTAATTAGCATTTTGCCAATTTTATTGCTTTTTCCAGATCACTTTCTTCTCTCTCTCACTCGGCTTGGGATGGAGGAGGGAGGTTGAGGAGGGAGAGAGGTAGCCATCACCGCTCGTTCGGCAGAGGAGACGCATCCAGGCAGCTGTCCACGTCGATCGACCTCGTCTCGACCTCCGCCGCCGCCGCCTCCGTCTGAACAGGTGAAACGAGAAGGGTAAATCTCGCCTACCGTATTCCCTAGAGAGGGTTACGGTAGCCTAGAGCGCGCGTTATAAGTCCCCCCTATCATTTCAGGGCCTCACTTTCGCTCTCTCATTTTCGCGGACTCGGAGCAAAATACAGAAGGAAGAAATTTTGGATTTTGGGGAATTTGGATATTTTGGAATTTGGATATTTCGTGATGCGATGTGTTGTGTCGGTTCTGGAACGCTTGTCGTCAACAGTGGCACAAACATTCTAAGAGAAGGTCGGTGGCGCAATGCAGAGATTGTCGTTTGAGTTGCTGCAGAACTCGGAAGAAAGTCAGATTTTGCCAAAATCCCATCAAAATTTTCGGCGATTATGGCACCCTCGACAAAGCCTTTAACAGAGGCCCAGGAGCGTTTGATATTGCGAGAGTGGAGGAAGTCGCCGATTAACTATGTCGATTTTACCAAAGATTTTGTCAAGAATCACCCCAATTTCAAAAATAAGGTAAAACTTGTAGAGAATTATGTAAAGGGCATACGAGAATACAAACTTTTCGCCAAGCCTTCACCTAAAACCGGACGGAAATGACACTGGGTCGACGCGCTTTATACGAACTACACCGCAACGCGAACGCTCACATGGATGTGGCGTATTTTACAAGAGGATTTAGCGGCGCCAAATTCATTTTGGGAATTACTTGCCTTTATTCGAAAATGACTTGGCTGGAGCCCCTAAAATCATTAAAGGGAATGGCACCGAGCAACGCATTCAAGAAGATCATTTCCCGCAGCGGCTGTTTCAATAAAATTACCTCGGATTTGGGCAGCGAAAACATTTCGTGAGTTTCTGAAAATGTCTCCAATAGTCAACCGGTGGTCTTATTAGTACGATTACAGTATTTTCAGGCATCAGTTTTTGACGGCGCTCGAGCAACTTTGTCCCAAAACCAAGCTAATTTACACAACGCCCTCTATGAAGAACAAGGCCTTTGCGCAAGAGCGCATGTGGAGAACTGTGCGCCGTTTAATCGCCAGATTTAAAAAAAATTCAAAATACTGCAAATTTGTACATTCTCACACCGCTGGTTGAAAATGCTATACAGAACAAAATTTCGTCATCTACCTGCCTGAAACCTATTGAGACAACAAATCAGCACGCTGCTACCATTCTGAGACGACTACAGAAGAAACAGCTGACTGAAACTAGACCCCCAAGCAAGTTTAGCATCGGCGACGAGGTGCATATAAAGCGCTCCAAGTCGCCAAAACCAGCGACCCTATTTTTGACGAGAACCTCGGCTATCTTATTCTTGCAAAAGTGCCCTCAGATTGGGATCCTATATACATCTTAGCCAAACCCACCTCTGGTGAGCGCATTCGCAGCACGTTTCCGCAAAGTCAACTGTACAGCTTGTCCACTTCGCCGACCAAACGCAGCACTGGCAGACGGACGAAATCGCATATTTCTCCACCCAAAAGTGCGCCTTTAACGCGAAGCAGAGCAGCCAAACTTCTGCAACGTGAGAAAAAACAAGCTTTGTGTAAAAACTGTGGCACCATGTTGGCATCATGTAAACTTGAGAGCGTGCGCGCGATAATTTGCACTGGATAGTGAAGTGCCGCTAGACATATAGGCGACAATTTGGTGGAGTGTCGCCACAATTGGTCTAGGAATTTGTTCGTGGTACCTGATCCACAAATGGATCAGAAGATTCGCCGCAGGCACATTTTGCTCTTATAATTGTGCCAACTGATCCATAAATGGATCAGAGAAATTCGCCGCAGGCACACAGTGCAATAGAAGCGTCTAAGTGGGACGACCCCCTATTGAAAAGGGTATAAATGGGACGACGCCCTGTTGAAAAGGGTATAAATGGGACGACGCCCTATTCTTTTGGGCTTAGGGCCTCACGATGCATCCACACGACATATTTTGAAACTTAAAAGCTGCTTAAAATTGTCGAAATCTTGAAATTTTGACAAAAACCTTGAAAATATTCCTAAATTCTTTAATTATAAAATCTAGAACTATTTGCTAAATACTTGGCAGACTATGCCCGACACAACCATACAAAGTCACTTTAAAATTTAAGCTATTTGAAATTGTCGAAATTTGAGAATTTTAACAAAAATGTCCCAAATTTTGTTAATTATAAAATCAGAAACTATTTGCAAAATACTTAACAGACTATGCCCAATGCATCACCGCAAAGACATTGTGAAATTTAAGCTGTTTAAAATTGTCGAAATTTTGCAATTTTGACAAAAACCTTGAAAATATACTTAAACTCTTTAATTATAAAATCTAGAACCATTTGCTAAATACTTGGCAGACTATGCCCTATACAACCATGCAAAGACACTTTGAAATTTATGCTATTTAAAATTGTCGAAATTTGAGGATTTTAACAAAAAATATCCCAAATTTCATTAATTATAAAATCAGAAACTATTTGCTAAATACTTGGCAGACTATGCCCAATGCATCAACGCAAAGACATTGTGAAATTAAAACTCTTTGAAATTGTCGTAATTTGGGAATTTTGACAAAAACCATGAAAGTATCACAATTTCGTTAATTATAAAATCTATAAAGAGTTGCTAAATACTTGGCAGCCTATGCCCGACACAACCATGTCAAGAAATTATGAAATTTAAGCCGCTTGATATTGTCAAAATTTGGGAATTTTGACAAAACCTTGAAAATATCCCTAATTTCGTTAATTATAAAATCTGAAACTATTTGATAAATACTTGGCATACTATGCTCGACACATCCGTGAAAAGAAAATTTGAAATTTAAGCTGTTTGAAATTGTCGAAATTTGTGGATTTTAACAAAATCCTTAAAAATATCCTAAATTTCGTTAATTATATGCGCTGAAACTATTTGCTAAATACTTGGCTGACTATGCTAGATACATCCGTGCAAAGAAGTTTTGAAATTTAAGCTGTTTGAATTTGTCGAAATTTGGGAATTTTGACAAAAACGTTGAAAATATCCCTAATTTCGTTAATTCCAAAATCCGAAACTATGTCACAAATTCATCGCGTCTTATGCCCTTTTCATTTCAGCAAAAACTTTCTCGATACGACTTGTAAATAAAAGTGTCATTTTTGACATTTTCATATTTGAATTGTAAATATCTCGAAATAGCGAAATTAGCAACAGAAACGGACAACGGCACGTTACTCAGCGCATTCGATTCCATCGGATGGCACTAACCGTCATGTTTAGTTTTGTGACACACACACACACACACACACACACACACACACACACACACACACACACACACACACACACACACACACACACACACACACACACACACACACACACACACACACACACACACACACACACACACACACACACACACACACACACACACACACACACACACACACACACACACACACAGAAACACACACGAACAGACATTAGCATCCGTATATATACTCGCCGCCCTGAGGGGCAGCGAAATAATTATGGTGGAAACACAAAATAGATTCAACATTTTATTAAAAAATTCCAACGTGGCTATGAACAACGATGACAAATTATGCAAATTCAAATTCAAATTACCATATAATATACATTTGAACAATCAAGACAATTGGGGGCTAGGAGTTCGCTACACATATACATGGCTCTCAACAATGCTTATCAAGAGTTTCCCACCGGGCAAATTCGCCTCGTGGCACCAATTTCGCAAGAAATTCTGAAAATTTTCAAAATTCCCAAGTCTTATGGTCAAAATATAAAGGCTTACAAAGAACACATTATCAAGATTATTTCCCCTTCAGAGAGAAACAGGATGCTGATTATTGACTATTCCAAAGCGGCTGACAAATACGAGTTCAAAACTTTGGAACATGTCATGGACATTTCCGGCGAAATCACCAAATCCATCGGATTCGCAGTCACGCATGACGCAAGATGGCTTGTTATGGCGCAACATTCGAGCCTCGAAGCACCATCGAAGCCGAGATCCAACGACTTGAAACTGATGCTCGACTGCGATTCGAATAAATCCAATACAGTACTCTCCTTCGGCATCTTGCCCATATTATGCACTCTGGAAGTACCGCCAGAAGAGAAATTGGCGGAAAAGATGCGACCTTCCGAATTCACCTTTCAAATGGTTCGCCATTGCGAAATCAAGATGCCTCTGCTTTCCGAGATGGAATTCGCCCTTCGCTATGTCGAATCCAGCGAATTCGTCCGATTTGGTGATTCGGCGCGAAGTTTCATTCTGGAAATTGAAGTGGCTCAATTGTTAGATATGGCGATGTAATTTGCGGCTACCCGCGACTTACTGTAGTTGTTAGCTAGCGCGACGCGAATTCCGTATAGTCGGATATCTATTTACGCACCGTTGTTCCGTTCGAGACCTAGCCAAAATTTTGCAGTTTCTTTGCCAGAAAAAACTAGTATTTAAGGCAGAATTTCTGCTATTTTGCTCACTCTTGCGCTTTGTCGATTTGTTTTTTCCGTTTTTATTCACTTTATGGAATGTCTGGGGGATTTAGCAATGTCTTGAAACAACGTCCTTTGGGGTTAGTTGCAGACACCAAAAAACTCGGATCACACGACCAAAATCTGTTGCAAATAGACTAGAGAAGGGAAAACGCGCTTCCATTAGGCTTGCTAAGCAAGCCTTTTCGATGTCAGGCGGCTCCATCGTCAGGCGACGCAGCGCGCGCTAAAAGGCAAGCGGAAGAGCTACAGTAAGCCGGGCCACGTCGCCAAGAAGAAGCGCGCGCGAGTTCGTTGCAAGAGGGTCGCCAAGAAGTCCTTCGTTAAAAGAAGATGTTAAATATGCCGCGGGGAAGAAAGAGAATCCACCCTTCATCCTCTGAAGATGCTTTCATTAGTCAACCGTTGGCTTTGAGGCCTAGCAACGTACTCAATTCTTACAACATTCTGGTCGATCCGATCTATCACAACAGCCGTGAAGGAAATATTACATTTAGACTGGAAAGAAGGGCCAACGCTTGGCTTAACGCCAACTTGATGCTTAGGACAGTTTGGTCCGTCGTTAAAGAGGATGGAACTAACTTGACGGACAAAGACTTGATATCTCCAGCAAACTACTTGCCCTTGGTCTGCTGGCAAGACATCACCGTGAAAATCGCCGACACTATTGTCCATTCCAAGCCATTACTGCATCATCTCTATTGTTACCTTCTTATGAAGTTGGGTTATGATCAACGCTATAGAGAGAAGGTAATGAATGATCTGTACTTCGCTTATGAAGATGAGATAAACAACTATGACGAAAATCGTGACAACTCTGGTTGGGTGAAAAGGCGAGACAAAACCCAAGATTCTGACAAAATCGAATCACTGATCACCCTCCCAATCGAATTAGCCAATTGCAGCTGTCTTCCGATCATTCCACCCAATTTTGCCATCGATGTCTCGCTAATGCACGCCGCCGATTCCATCCGACTTCAGTCTGTCGGCACGGAGAAACATCACCTGCACGTACACAAAGCACAATGC
>JASAMZ010007564.1:0-13455 GCA_030248115.1 Linhomoeus sp. GSCO2_2 | reverse complement strand
ATCGAGAGTTCTGATTCGGGTATGATGCGATTCACCGATACAAATTGTTGTATGTATGAACACGTTGTATGTACATAGTTGTAGCGTGGACTTGCCCTTCGCGCGCACAGGGTGCCTACAGCGTTGAGCAGTCTATCTGAACGCACACCCACGTATGTGCACTGTGCAGACGCTCACACGCGGACACACGCGCACACGCACCCACCCACGCCTCATACCCACCCCATCAACCAACCGTTGGAGGGAGGGGGAGTCTGCCTCTTGTCTGGGAGGAGGAGGGGGGGGGGATGATGCCGCTGTTATTGCCCCGCCTCATCGTCTTCTTGGCAAGATTGGTTGAGTCCAGATTTTAGAAGGCCTGCTGGGTTAGTTAGGTCATCGTCATCAGGTCTTGCCGTGTTGGCCTATATCCCAAGCATTTGGCCAGACTGCCTTGATGGCGTACAACGTCATACTGACATACCAACTGCATTCCGAGATAAATGACAGTATAGCGTGAAACCACGGCGTCTCCAGGTTGTTATGCATTGGTCGAGCGTCTTTTAGTAATCAAGTGCATGTACTTTGCGCACAAGTCGGTCAGTGTTGATCGAGTGAGTACGAGACGAGCGGCGTAGCGACTGTGGTGCGTGTACGCGCTGTGTACCTTCGCTTCTTAGCCCGAAATGACGGTTGAGTGCATCTAACCTGACGAAGAAAGAGACTGAAAGCCGACCGGCTGAACTTTGGCTGCTGCTGTGGATGTCCTCCCAACAACTACCTCGAGCTCAAGCTCCTGACCGTAACAGCAGGTGCTAGTCAATCCACAGCCTTGTAGTCCGTCATCATCAACTGCTGCTGTCATTGGTGCAGGGGGGGGATGATTTGCCCCCCCCCCCCCCACCCCACCACTCCATCCCGGACCGATCCTGACGACGTTCAGCACAACCCGCCCCCGACCTCCGCTCCCATGCCGACTCCCCCTTGCAGCGACCCCAAATTTGCAAAAAATTCATAATTTTCACCTGCGGCGCTGTATTTCACGGACAAAGGAGTGTGTTTTGACCGAAAAAAGGAGTTTTGAGCTGGCTCTGGCCATTCTGAGCTGACATTTCCTGCCCCCCCCCCGTCTCGAAATTTTCGTAAACTAGAACCCCCCCCCCCCCCCCCCGGGGGGGGGGGGGGGGAGGCTCCAGGTGGCCTGCACTTGTGTGTAGCTAGTCCGTCATGAAATGTTGAAATGTTTGGGTGTTTTGCCTTGCAGGCGGTCGTCGCCACTGCTGATCCCTTCCTCCTCGGCCGCCCTCGGCGGCTCTCGCTGGGACGTGGGCGGTACCGAGACCTGGCGCCGTCCCGCCGTCGACCTCGTCCCCACGACGACGACCACTCGCGCGCTCGTCGGAAGCGCTAGTGGTAGTAGTAGCGCGGTGCGAGAGCCGACGGACCAGGAGCAGGGGCAGGGCAGGGTGCGCTGGCACCGGGTCGTCCACTCCTCCTCGCCCATGAACTTTCCCGCCGCCGCGGCGTCTCCGAATCAGGTGTTGTAGCCGATAGTTGGCTGCGCCACTCCACTATTTAGATTCTTCCATAATTGTTGGCACTTCTAGAACTTGCCAACCGGGCAGTTGCCGCCCGCGGCGGGCCCCAAGCCTGTAGAAGTGCGCAGATTCGTGCTGCGCAAACCCCCCGTGGGGCCGACCTCGGCGGGCGCCAACTCCTCCGCGGCGCCAGTGGTCGTGGTCAAGCGCCCCAAACTTGGCGAGTGACCAGTTACAGTGGCCTAGTACACTTTCTGAGTGATGTCGAATCCATACTCTCTTCCAGAGCCGCAGAATGCCGTCAGGTCTGTCGAGAAGTCGGTTGTCGTCGAGGCCGCACCGCAACTCCCAGCCAACCCGTCGTCAGAGCTGCCTGCCCACTCGGAAATTCCGGCCGAGACCCCAGCCACCACGCGGAGACTCCACGCCGAATGCCAGACCGAACCTGCCTCCAGTAGTAGCGCCGCTGCGCAGACTTCGGAGTTAGCAGGAGCGCAGATGGTCGAGGCCGACTGCCAGACCGACTCGGGCCCTTCGGCGGCGGCTGCGGATGCTACAGGGTGGGCACAGATAGCTCGTCGCCTCTTGGCTTCCTTGCAAGAGCTCCACTATGGCGGGCCCGGGGCAGGGAAGGGTTCCAATGGGGTGGGAAGGGGGGGGGGGGGGGGTGGTAGGAAAGGGAGGAGGATGCCATTGGGGGGGGGGGGGGGGAGGGAAGGGCGCCAACAGTCGCCAAGCCGCCACCGCCCCCCCCCTCTCCCCCCTCCCAAGCCCGTTATGCCCGACCTCTTCAAGAAGACTCGTGAATGCGAAACAAGAATTCCTATTGGAAGCTTCATAATGGGAAAATTTCTCGTGCCGCGTTGCTTTTTGGCACAATTTTGGCGCAGTGTTGGCCATGGCAGTACTCCCACCCTCTCACAGGCCTCTGCTGCAGCAGCAAGTGTCCCGACTGCGCCGCCAGCTGACGCAGGCTTTGTCGGCGCTGCGTTCTCAGAGGGAGCGCGCCGAACTCTACAAGATCGAGCGTGAGGCGGCGCTCGATCGGCTGCGCGACCTGTCGAAGGGTTTGGCGGAGTTCGGCCGCCAATATAGGGACGATGTGGACATGCTCAAGAGGCACCACCTGTACGCCGTCAGCGAGTTCAAGGTCTACGTCAGGGAGATCGACAGGGTCGCCAGACAGGTGGAATTGAGAGGATTGGACTGCCTAATACCGTAAATGCTCCAATAAGCGCCCTGAGCGCTTATTTTTTTAGCTTATCTCTAGGAGGGGCGCTTATTCGAGGGGGGCCCTTATTAACTCGACCCCTCTGGAGTGCCGAAATTTCTCCAAAATTTCCCGTTGGTGACACATTTTTTCTATATTTGAATAGATTGTGGACTAAAACTTGAACTTTTGATCAAAATACCTAATTTAGTCATTGTGCTGTCATAGATAGCCTTGTCTTGTGTTAGGAATCATGTTACAGCATATACGGTAGTGTCAGTACTACTGGCACGTGCCAAAGGTGGGCGCTTATTGGAGGGTGGCGCCTATTTTCTCATCCTTCCTCTAGGAGGGGCGCTTATAGGAGAGGGGGGTGCTTATTCGAGGAGAAGGCGCTTATTTGAGGATTTACGGTAAATAGCTATCACATCACCCACTCGCTCGCTCGCTCACTCACCCACCAACTAACCTATTCACTCGCTCTCTCTCTCACTCACTTCATCAATATTTATCGCAGGAGTGCTCGGACCTGAAGCGGGCGCAGGAGAAGGAGCGTCGGCGTCTCCACCTCTGGGAGGAGGAGCAGCGGCGGAGGCGCTTCAATCTCCGGGCGCAGATACAGTGCAAGAAGGAGCAGCTGTCCAAGAGCGAGGAGTCCATGGAGCTCGAGAGACTCAAGCTCGCGTTGCACAGGCGAGGAGATGAAGTTGAATTGATTGGGTCAATTGTGCGATAATTTTGAGCCGTGTTTCAGACGGGACCGAGACAACGCGGTGCGCGAGGCGGACGAGACGCGCCGGAAGCTCGAGGACAAGCTCTACTTGGGTACTGTGGGATCCCAGCCTTCAAATTGCGTTGGAGTTGAGTCGCGCCGGTTATTGTTCAACCCATTCAGGGGCGAATCAGCACTGCAACCACTGCCAGGCGAGTCGGCGCGTCAAGGAGGCCATGACCACGCAGATTGTGGAGAAGGCCAGCGAGATGACCGCACTCAAGAAGGAGCTGGAGGAGGTCAGTGCGCTTTCCCCCCCCCCCCCCCCCCCCCCCCCATCGTCACGCGTCGCATGTTCCACTATGCTGTAAATCGCAAAAAGTTCGGACCGAGGAGTGTTCGGATGACAGCCCTCTCAGAGCTTACAACGAAGTACTGTGCGGTGTAAAACTTGCCTATTCGAGCATGAATAAAGTTCGGACAATGGGGTACTGCCCGACTTGTCCGAACTTTTCCCGATTTACAGTATATGTGCGTGTTCTTCGGACGCCTCTAAACATGGCGTTCTGTTCCCAGGCCCGTCACCAACTCTCGGAGAAGGGCCGAATCTGCGACATTCTCACGAAGGACGTCTCCAAGTTCAAGTTTGAGAATCGCGCCCTCAAGGCGGAGAACGAGCGCGTCGAGAAGCAGAGACGCGAGTGGGAGGCGGAGAAGGCGGCCTTGGGAAGTTCTGGGAACTCGGCCCATGGGGTTACCCCGGCCGCCACCGCTCCCAACAACAACAACGGCACCAGCAACGAGGACTCGTGAGTGGCAGCGATAGTGGTCTGATACGTTGTGTTTGTGTGCGAAGTGGGACGTACCTCCTGCCAGGTAGTTGGGGAAGAAGTGTGGGGGGGGGGGGGGGGGGGGGGGGGGGGGGGGGGAAGTAGGACGATCGGTAGCATCTCGTACCTCGGTGCTTGTCTCTGGGCCCAGCCGGCCCAATAACGGCCCGATGTACAGTGTCTTTGGGGAGGAGGGGGGTTGTCACCTCTCACCTACTGGGGCAGGGGTTTTCCCTCCCCTACCACCACCCCACATTGTGCCTGTCCTCTCCTATCAACGTTTCAGTCGCTCCGTCCACTCCAACACGACGGCCGAGCGCCTGCCCAGCTTCGTCAAGAGCGACCCCTCCCCTCCGGTGGACCCCCCGGGGCGCTGCGGTCCCAAGGGAGGGGCGCAGACCCCTCCGGGCCCCTTCCCGGCCGACTTCGCCCACCTAAAGCCGGGGAATCGTCAAGCGGCCAGTGGTTCCACCGCTTCTTCGCAGGAAGGGGGAGGCAAGGCCGCCGGCCTGCTGCTCAAGTCGACCTCGACGCCCGCGAAACTGGTGCGGTTTTTCTCTGTCGATTTCTTTTCGGTTTGGCGGCTTTGCACGCGAATTGTGCAGGAGGAGGCGCCTGCGGCGGCGGCGACTGCTGACCGCACTCCGGCTGAGGAGCTGGACTTCCTCAGGGGCCAGCTGGAGGGATACGAGGCGCTCACCGAGTGGTGAGCTGGCGCTTCTTGAGCGCAGTAGCCGATATGGGGGGGGGGGGCTGTGTCCCCCCCCCCTCCCCCTTCTCCTTCTCTCGTTAATAACTTGGCCGCTAGCACGTTCGGAGAGCCAGCAATTTTCGCCTTGCAACGCAATATTCTTGTTTTGGGGCATCTTGCCCCCCCCCCCCCATTCTCACACCCTGGATCCGCGACCGTATCTCAGGTACCGCACGGAGCTGCGAGGCACCATCGACTCCTGGACCTTCTTCTACGAGAAATACGAGGAGGAGCTCGAGTTCAGGTGCCTGTGCGCCCACGAACACACCTACACACGCACGCAATCTCCTCTTCTCGACTTGCAGGGAGCGCAGTCTGTCGACCATCGAGTCGCTCACAGAAGAATTGGCGGAGAGTGGGAAGGTGGCCTCTGCCATGGAGCGGCTGCAGTCCCAGCTGGCCGACAGGGACAGGCAGCTGACGCAACTGAGACTGCTGTCGCCGGCCACCAGTAGACAGCAGCAGATACAGATGACGACGACGACGACACAGCAAGGCGGCCAGCAGCTGGCGGAGAGGGAGCAGCAGGTAGCATGCTGTATGCAGTGAGCGCAATTGCATGCAACTATGCAGCTGAAAAATGTCTCGGAAAAACTTGCCAGTGGCCCTAGCTCTTGGAAGGGTAGTTGAGTGGCGTCTGCGAAGTACTTAGAGGGGGGGGGGGGGGGGGGGGTAGGTCAACTTGCTGTTGCCAGTCAAGTTCCCGGCAGTAGTAACCTAAGGTGTCCATACTTCCTGTCAGGAAGAAGTGCATCTGCCCGTATCAGTGCCTTCCCTCCCTCCCTCCTTCTCCCATTCTCCCTCATCCTCCGTTCCCCACACAGGTGAGCCACCTGCAGCGCGTGAACAGTCAGCTGGAGCGCAGCAACGAAGAACTGCGCAACCACCTCAAGAACCTGACAGACTCACTCAACGTCTACCTGGCGGCGGAGAACACCAACAACACTGCTGCCTCTGCCAGTGGGAGTACCGGTGGCGGTGCAAATAGCGCCTGGGACCCGAGACCGTGACTACTGGGCAAACTGATGAGGAATATTGTCGGAAGACAACTGCGTGTGACTCGGTCGTTGCCAGTGAAACGTCGCATTAGGTGGGAGTCGTCTCGTCAGAGTTGCTGTGCCGCAGTCGCGCTAGAAGCGAATTGAGCTGAACAGTCTTTCAGCAGAAGTCGCACGCGCCGATTTCGCCCTTGTGTTTTGTGTTGTGCCCATTGCCGTCGTCCGTGTGCATTGTGTGTCTGTCAGATACCGTTGGTTGTAGTGTACAAGCAAGCGTACAACACGGCACACTAGCTCTCCTCAGGCCGCTTTCCCCCTCTCCTATTCTTAGGCCTTGTAGCTTCTTTCTCACGCTGATGGTACTGTAGCTGTGAGATACGTGCATACATACATAGGTAGTGTCATGCGTTGTAGTGTTAAGGTCTGCGTGTCGAATTCCCATCGCGTCTTTGTTTCAAACTGCTGCTACATCTTTTTGTCCTGTTGCAAATTTTGTTGCGCCCCATTGTACGTACCTCGAAGAACGCTCTTTCTCGTTCACGTAGCGTAGCGGAGAATGAGCATGCGAACGGACAAGAAATCGTCGCAGTCACTGTGCCGGGTGGCCTCAAAAAGTGTCCAACTTTGGTCTCTTGTAACTTGCGCATATGGCAACCGATCGTGTTGAAAACTTGCACGATTATTACTCTCCGTAGTACAATTAAGTTTTCAAAATGCCATTTAGTTTGCTTTACCCTAGCCTTGTGGATTTCCAAGTACTGTCTCTTGAAGACTGGCTTTGAAATTTCGACCTCCTGTAACTCGTGCGTGAATTGAACAAACCAGGTAAAACTTGCACCTGATATACTGTAATAGCATCCCTACCTGACTACCATATCGGAATTAGATTCTGCTTGAAGTGGTGAAAATGTGGGCTTGTGTGAAATTTAACAGGTTGTGGTTCAGCAGGCGTTCAAAATGATTCTTCATTCAACATTTGAATTCAATCTCGACATGATAATCAGGCAAGGATGCTATTAGAGTACCTCTATCCGGCATAAGTTTTACCTGGTTTGTTCCATTCACGCACGAGTTACAGGAGGTCGAAATTCAAGAGACACAGTACTTTGAAAACAACAGGGCCGTAACTCGGGCTATGGCAAAGCGAACTAGATGAAATTTTGTAAACTTAATTGTACTAGTATGGAGAGTAATAATCGTGCAAGTTTTCAACGTGATCGGTCACCATCGACGCGAGTTATAAGCGCTCAAAGTTGGACACTAATCACCCGGTATACCTTTCTTACACAACGTCACGTCTGCAAGTGTGTGACACGCCGAATGCTTCGGCAGACTGACGAAGAGACAGACAGAGACAGCCATAACCGATGAGGTTAGCGATGCGGCACCGTCGCCGGGCTGTGGCTGGCTTCACCGGCGATCTGGTGGTTGGCCGGCCAGGCGGTGGCGGGCGCCTTGCCGGGGCGGCCGCCGCTTTTATAGGTGGCCACGACGACGACCTTTTCCTCCTTGGGAGCGAAGCAGCCGCAGCAGAGGGGCAGGTAGCGAGCGAAGTAGGCGCGCACGACTCGGCTGCAGGCCAGCACGACGAAGGGATTGGCCATGTTGACCAGGTCGGTGGACAGCAGCCACAGTAGCTCCCAGTTGATCAGGTCGATGGCGGTCCACAGCATCAGCAGGTTGTGGAACAGGAACAGCATCTGGATCAGCAGCATCACCAGACTGCTGAGAGCTAGATTGGTCTCGGCTCGACTCGTGCCCTGTGGAGTGGAGCATGGATGTGGGTGGAGTCCTCTCTCCCTCCCTCCCTCTGCCACCTCCCCTCCCTGCAGAGCACTACACCCCAACCCGACAGACACTTCTGCTCACGGAAAGGAAGGGACCCGTCCTTCAAAACTCGAGACCCCCTCCCCAGCACGCTGGGTGAAACGTAGCAAGTAAAACTTGCACACATGGTATCTCTAATGTCTTCACCATCGGATGCAAAAATTCAGCTCTTTATCCAAACCCGTGCGAAAAGGCGGGCGCGAAACGCAAAATCGGTCAAATTGCACTGCACGACCGCGACACATTTGGGCGGCTGCGGCTCGCGAGTGGGACGGGATAGCATTTGAAAAGGGCATGCAATAAGCTTCAAAATGACGCAAGAACGACTTTCGTAGGTTGCACCAATCTTGTGTAGTGGCAATCAAAGTTGGGTTGCATATCATGATTCTGTTGGCGGCGCCCTTCTTCTCCATGGTGCTGGCCGCCGGCAGTTGGAGAAGCAGCAGCGACAGAGTTTGCGTTTCACGCCCGCTTTTGTGCACGGAATGAAATAGAGTGCTGAATTTTTGCATCCGAGGTGTGACTACCATGTGTGCAGCGTGCTGTGGAGGGAATGGGGGGGGGGGGGGGGGGCTGGAGAGTTCCGAAACACCCGCTGTGTCGATGTACCTGCGACTTCTTCTTCCACCGATTAACAAGGATAGACGCGAATGTGGCAATGTTGAGGGCGATCATGGCGGCGGTGGACGAGCCGCAGATAACCACGACGCCCCAGAAGAGGTTGGCTGCCTCTTCGTCCGTTCGGTAAACGGTGGTATAGTAAGAGCTGTTCTCAACAGGAGCGACGGTAACCTTGGTGAAGGGGCCGTACGCGCCATAGTAGAGAGCGGGCAACAGCCAGGGCAGCACTAGGCCACACTTCAGCAGCGAGCCCGACCACCACTAAACGATAAGCGAAGCATGTGCGCGTGCGCGCCATACACGGTCTAGACCGTCTACATAGGATGTTTGGGCGCCGCCGTTTGGCCGCAGACCTAACCTACACTGCGTTCTGCGAGGTTGCGGAGAAAAGTACTAAAATTTGAGCCTGTGAGAGGAGAGATGGGTTCCACCTTGCCGTGTCTGGTGGGGAATGCGACGGCAGTGAAACGGCTGACGGTGAGCGCGAGCAGGCCCACGAACTGGGCGCTGATGATGTAGAAGGCGAAGACGTCGACGAAGGTGTTCAGATAGGGGTCGAAGCGGTAGAAGAACCCGTTCCAGTAGCCCATGAACCGCGTCTTCAGCGGCACCCACAGCATGAAGGCGGCCAGCAGATCTGAAAAGCAGAAGTTTGGCCCTCCCTCCCACCCAAGCGCCTGTCGACCCCCCGTGAGGGCAAGGCAGGTCAAATCAGCAGTGCACTTCGCTCCCTCCGGCGCAACCGACCGAGCGCGCCGACGTTGATGGAGAGGGTGAAGTAGACGGACTGAAGGCGCTCGTCCGTCTTCCGGTGCTTGAGGATGATGAAGAGGTAGATGACGTAGATGGGCGCCGACGCCAGCAGATAGAGCAGTGAGCCCAGATAGCCCCAGCACTTGAAGTCGGCCCCTTCGCAGCCCATTCTGTCGTCTTCTGACCGTTGTCTATAGGTCGCGGCCAACTGTTTCTCCACTACAAAGCTCGACGGATGGATGCGATCTCGAATGCCGGCGTGACCGCCGCCTCCTCACGACGAAATGAATGTGCGCGCGTCGGCTGATTGCGCGGCTGCTAAGCACTTAATTAGTGCACGCACCCCTTTTGCTGGCTGAGTGTACCGCACATAAATAAGGCCGGCGTCGAATTACTGACTGCGTGTACCCTACCCCACAAAATGACTGACTGTGTGCACCTTGAGAGCGTGGCCATCCTCCGCGTTTCGTAGCAACTAGCAAGCGAGTGTATAGAAGGGGCATAGCAGGCCTGAGCAGGAGGTGAAGTAGACAGAGGAGTGTTCGCCCCACTTGCAGTTTGCACTAAAAATCTGTCGACGTCGCGCCAGGGGCCCAATCTGTACGTGGTCCCACGATTCTGACACCCAACCCCCCCTCCATCTTGTACTTTGGGTCTACAAAACCTTTTCAAAGGACCTTGAGGCCCGTCGCCCATCTACAAAACTTTTCCAGAAGACCTTGGTTCCTTTGTTGTTGTTGGTTTTCGTCTACAGTGTTTCAGTGATGTGTCTTCAACGTTTGTGTTCGAGAACGTACCAACGTCACCCTCGCTGCTGTGTGACAGACCACAAAAAAAAAAACTACCCCCCCCCTGTAGTTCCTACGTCGTAGCCTAAACGTACAGCCCGACCACAAAACTGTACAGTGAGAACTTGGAGACACGATCTAGGTCTACCAGAGTCTATGCAAAGATACTAGGCTGCGAGGAGGAGAGCAGGTGTCCTGGTGGAGAGTCAGATCGCGTACAGCCCGACCACAAAACTTTATTGTAGCCCTTTCGTGTGTCCTGCATTCCCTGCAGAAGGTCAGTCCGCATACAGCACAACCACAAAACTGTACAGTGAGAACTTGGAGACACGATCTAGGTCTACCAGAGTCTATGCAAAGATACTAGGCTGCGAGGACAAGAGCAGGTGTCCTGGTGGAGAGTCAGATCGCGTACAGCCCGACCACAAAACTTTATTGTAGCCCTTTCGTGTGCCCTGCGTTCCCTGCAGAAGGTCAGTCCGCATACAGCACAACCACAAAACTGTACAGTGAGAACTTGGAGACACCATCTAGGTCTACCTAAGTCTATGCTAAGATACTAGGGTGCGAGGAGGAGAGCAGGTTTCCTGGTGGAGAGTCAGATCACGTACAGCCCGACCACAAAACTTTATTGTAGCCCTTTCGTGTGCCCTGCGTTCCCTGCAGAAGGTCAGTCCGCATACAGCACAACCACAAAACTGTACAGTGAGAACTTGGAGACACCATCTAGGTCTACCTAAGTCTATGCTAAGATACTAGGGTGCGAGGAGGAGAGCAGGTTTCCTGGTGGAGAGTCAGATCACGTACAGCCCGACCACAAAACTTTATTGTAGCCCTTTCCTGTGCCCTGCGTTCCCTGCGTAAGGTCAGTCGGCATACAGCACGACTACAAAACTGTACAGTGAGAACTGGGCGACACCATCTGGGTCTACCTGAGTCTATGCTAAGATACTAGGGTGCGAGGAGGAGAGCAGGTGTCCTGGTGGAGAGTCAGATCGCGTACAGCCTGACCACAAAACTTTATTGTAGCCCTTTCCTGTGCCCTGCCCCTGAGCTCCCCTCAGAGAACTGCAGGAGGCCGTCTACGTCTACCTAACTCTAGGACAAGAGCAGGTGTCCTGGTGGAAAGTCAGATCACGTACAGCCCGACCACAAAACTTTATTGTAGCCCTTTCCTGTGCCCTGAGCTCCCCTCAGAGAACTGCAGGAGGCCGTCTACATCTACCTAACTCTAGGACAAGAGCAGGTGTCCTGGTGGAAAGTCCGATCGCGTACAGCCCGACCACAAAACTTTATTGTAGCCCTTTCCTGTGCCCTGAGCTCCCCTCAGAGAACTGCAGAAGGCCATCTACGTCTACCTAACTCTAGGACGAGAGCAGGTGTCCTGGTGGAAAGTCAGATCGCGTACAGCCCGACCACAAAACTTTATTGTAGCCCTTTCCTGTGCCCCGAGCTCCCCTCAGAGATACGTCTACCTAACTCTAGGACGAGAGCAGGTGTCCTGGTGGAAAGTCAGATCTCGTACAGCCCGACCACAAAACTTTATTGTAGCCCTTTCCTGTGCCCCGAGCTCCCCTCAGAGAACTGCAGGAGGCCGTCTACGTCTACCTAACTCTAGGACGAGAGCAGGTGTCCTGGTGGAAAGTCCGATTGCATACAGCCCGACCACAAAACTTTATTGTAGCCCTTTCCTGTGCCCTGAGCTCCCCTCAGAGAACAGGAGGCCGTCTACGTCTACCTAACTCTAGGACGAGAGCAGGTGTCCTGGTGGAAAGTCAGATCGCGTACAGCCCGACCACAAAACTTTATTGTAGCCCTTTCCTGTGCCCTCAGCTCCCTCCTGAGAACTGCAGGAGGCCGTCTACGTCTACCTAACTCTAGGACGAGAGCAGGTGTCCTGGTGGAAAGTCAGATCGCGTACAGCCCGACCACAAAACTTTATTGTAGCCCTTTCCTGTGCCCCGAGCTCCCCTCAGAGAACTGCAGGAGGCCGTCTACGTCTACCTAACTCTAGGATGAGAGCAGGTGTCCTGGTGGAAAGTCCGATCGCGTACAGCCTGACCACAAAACTTTATTGTAGCCCTTTCCTGTGCCCTGAGCTCCCCTCAGAGAACAGGAGGCCGTCTACGTCTACCTAACTCTAGAACGAGAGCAGGTGTCCTGGTGGAAAGTCAGATCGCGTACAGCCCGACCACAAAACTTTATTGTAGCCCTTTCCTGTGCCCTCAGCTCCCTCCTGAGAACTGCAGGAGGCCGTCTACGTCTACCTAACTCTAGGACGAGAGCAGGTGTCCTGGTGGAAAGTCAGATCGCGTACAGCCCGACCACAAAACTTTATTGTAGCCCTTTCCTGTGCCCCGAGCTCCCCTCAGAGAACTGCAGGAGGCCGTCTACATCTACCTAACTCTAGGACGAGAGCAGGTGTCCTGGTGGAAAGTCCGATCGCGTACAGCCCGACCACAAAACTTTATTGTAGCCCTTTCCTGTGCCCTGAGCTCCCCTCAGAGAACTGCAGAAGGCCATCTACATCTACCTAACTCTAGGACGAGAGCAGGTGTCCTGGTGGAAAGTCAGATCGCGTACAGCCCGACAACAAAACTTTATTGTAGCCCTTTCCTGTGCCCCGAGCTCCCCTCAGAGAACTGCAGGAGGCCGTCTACGTCTACCTAACTCTAGGACGAGAGCAGGTGTCCTGGTGGAAAGTCAGATCGCGTACAGCCCGACCACAAAACTTTATTGTAGCCCTTTCCTGTGCCCTGAGCTCCCCTCAGAGAACTGCAGGAGGCCGTCTACATCTACCTAACTCTAGGACGAGAGCAGGTGTCCTGGTGGAAAGTCAGATCACGTACAGCCCGACCACAAAACTTTATTGTAGCCCTTTCCTGTGCCCTGAGCTCCCCTCAGAGAACAGGAGGCCGTCTACGTCTACCTAACTCTAGGAATCTATATTTTTTATAAGAGAAAGTTATTAAGTTTAGCTATATTCACAAGAGACACCATGCGTTGCATTCCACATGCTTCACCTTTTTTTAGCAAATTAACATTTAGTTCTTGAACTCCTTGGATACACTTATGGTCCAATATATTTGCTTTTTCTTGGTTATAAAAATGACTTAAATCTGTACTAAATTACTAAAAGTGTATTATTTTCTTGCTCTGCCAATATAGTCTCTATCAATTCATCTAAATTTATATTTTGTCCATAAATAAGCTCCACCAACATTGAATTTGCGAAGTAGTATTTGATAAATGGAAATTGTACTTCTGTACTATGTTCAATCTGATCTAAATTGAAAAATGTAAATTTTGAGTTTAAAAAATTTCATATATTTCTTATCAGCTTCTATTTTTTTCAAATGTAGTATCATAATTTTCATACTTCCTCATACTTACTCCATTGTATGCTATTTACGGTACAATACGTAACTGAACGAAGTACGTTATACAA
>JASAMZ010007563.1:0-10489 GCA_030248115.1 Linhomoeus sp. GSCO2_2 | reverse complement strand
CAGGATTGCTAGAGAGATTTTGTTGCTAAAAATTAGAGTTTTATAAATTTAACAAAGAGTGTTGCAAAACATATACAAGCAAGTAGTGTAAAAGAGATAGATTCACTTTTAAAAACCAGTATTGACGGGGTTTTATTCGATGAGTTTTTTAATGAGAGAGCTGGAACCATAGGTGAAAAATTAGTAGTTAGGGAGGTTTGTTGCTTTAAGTGCAAATCAAGACGAGATAGTAAATGGATATATTTAATGAAATGGTAGAGTTGGAGTCACTCATTAAAGCATCTTGCGGAAGTAATGAAGTAGCCAATAAGTCTAAAGAATTTATAAGACAGCTTTGTATGCATGCAGCTGCAATGAAGCCATCATTCTTAAGCTATAAAGAGCTTGATTCAGATTTTGTTGCTAGTGAGACAGTTGGCAATGAAGGCTCATATAGAAAAAGAGAATGAAGAGTTAGAAAGACTTAAGAAACCACAAAAAAAGATACCATTGTATGTTAGTATGTTCTCAATTAACTCCAGAGGTTATGGCAGAAGCAAAAAGAAGTATAGAAGCTGAGCTAAAAAAACAGGATAAACCAGAGAAGATATGGGATAAAATTATACCAGGCCAGATTGAGAGATTTATTGCTGATAGATATTGAAAGAGGATCAAAAAGTTACACTTTTAAGTCAATTTTATGTAATGGATGATAAGAAAACAGTCTAACAAGTTATAAAGGATAGATCAGAGGAGTTTGGTGGCAAGATTGAACTTACTGAGTATATTAGATTTGAGTTAGGTGAGGGAATAGAAAAATTGAAAGATTTGCTTAGGAGAGGTTGCTCAACAATTAAGTTAACGAGCTTTTTTATTGACTACTTTATATTGTAACCTTGTCTGTCTGTAATGTAGAGGCGGTTATAAAAACATGAAGTTATAATATCTATTTTTATATCTTATGGTGTTTTTTAACTCTCTTTAATTTACTATACTTATGATATTGTGTTCTACACTATATATTACTCTATTTTTTCACTTTTACCAAACCGAAGTTATATTGGTCACTACTGTCCTGCGTGAGGCCGAACTTTGCCAGCGCATTTACTCAAAGTGCTGTCCAGCAGCAAATTTGCAACGTGCTCGCCAACCTTGGCGCCATCTCCATCCGCAGGGATTTCCACCGGGTTCGACACTTCGTCGTCGTCCTCTCTTGAGTAGCCTTCGAACTTGAACCACTTCACCGTGGGGGCGGGGTGGCCTGTGGTCCGGCAATACAGTTGAACGGCCGCGTCGGAGCGTTCCATCCTGGTGTCAGTCCAGTGGGCGATCTTGGCTGGAACGTCGGCTGTGCAGGAGGCTAGAATAGAAGTTGAGGTACATTGCGTGATACTATTTCTGAATCTGAGCGTTTGAGGAAATGGCGCCAAACCTTTTTGTTGAGTAATACATACTACGTAGCTCGGCTAACTGCTGTAGGGTTTCTATTCTAAGGTCACGGCTTGCAGTAAACCGGAAACGTTGCAAACAAGAAGATGTTTGGATAAAATTTACGACAAGATCATTGCTCTGACATGCAAAAGATTTGGGCAAAAGCCCTCGGAACAGGCAAGTCTGTGCTCAAGCTCTGCTGCCCGGTCATGACGAAAGTTCGAACTAAAGGGTACTTACTGAGGACAATCCAAGTGGCCCGAACTTTTGCCGATTCGCATGCCGTACGAAGTACATACAACGACAAGATAGGACACTAGAACTAAAAGTCAATCACGACAGCTCGACCACCTTCTCCTTCTTCCACCTCGACTTTGGCAGGCTCGCTCCTCTTCTCTTGGCCGCACCCGTTGTCTGCAGCGCACCTGCAGCGACAATTGCAATTCATTAGCGTTTCCAACCGGTGCAGTTGGAGCTTCAAGACCTGTATTCTCCGCTATCTCTCTCTTTGTCGGCGCAGTCGATTGTCAACACCGCCTTCGTCGTGCTGGCCCCGATAGTGTGGTTCAAACGAGCGTTCAATTGCCTCTCTTTGGTGCTCGCTTCGACGGCAGCGCCGATTGGCTGGCCGTCTTTCAGCCAACGAATGGCGGCCACTGGCATGGCTGAAGCGGATTGAGGATTTGTGCGTATACAATTGACGCCACAAATTGCAGTATAAATACAGTCAGTATAGACAGCCAGTAGACATAATTTCTCGTCTTCGTGTACTTGTCTTGCATTGTCTTGATTTGTCTTTGCATTTTGTATTGTCAACCAAAATTTGCGAGTCTTTGGTCGCGATGCTTACGTTTAACAGGCTACAGTTTTGGTTAACGTACCGAATACATCGCAAGTCAACACGACGCTCTCTCCACTCTCGACTTTGACGCTCTGCGGTCCCTTGATCACCTCCACTCTGCCTGCGCCCTCCACGAGCGAACAGCCGGCAGGCTCAAATGAAGGGAAAGGTCGACATCTTTGAAACTTAAAAGGTTCGAAAGCCTTTGAACAACATCGTGTCTAGTGTAGGGGTGCAGTATCAGGAGTGACTTGAAAAAATCTGTGAACTTCTATTTTGTAATTATCAATTAATCACTCTTAGATGTGGTAAAATAGAGCCACGTAGACTTTATTGCCAGAATAAAATATGTAGGTTAATATTACCAGCTATGTATAGTACTTCAAAACCTGAGTCGCCCGAATCTCCCTTGACAGAAGTCCCACGGCAGCCACTACAGCCAAAGTGAAACCCATCTACACCATATGACTTGTAGTAGTTAGTTTAGCCACTTGGTAAAAGATTGAAATGTTGAAATCAAGGCAAGTGCTTGCACATGTTGTGCCTACAGTACACCTGTACGCAACCATGGTGCGGTCATACTGAAGAGTATAGTTGTTGCAGTCAGTAGCCGTCTTCAGGCGATAGCCGTCTAGACGGCTATCGCCTGGTCGATCAGGCCGCGGCCGTCTTCTCGGGGAAAAGACGGCCATCGCCTGGTGCGTCAGGCGATGGCCGTCTTCTGCTCGAAAAGACGGCTATCGCCTGATGGACCAGTCAACAGCCGTCTTCAGAATTAAAGCTGTCGCCAGCGCTAGCAGGGAAGTGGCACAGCAGGCCTGAGCAGGAGGTGAAGTAAATGGAGGAGTGTTTATTCCACTTACAGTTTGCACTAAAACTCGGCCGGCGTCGCGCCTGGCGGGTCTCAGCTGAGGCTTAGCGCGACCACCAACTTCAGGGCGCGCTTCGCGTGCCCTGAAATCGGTCACCGGTCGCGTTAAGCCTAAGCTTCGTCCCGCCAGACTGCGACGCCGACTGACTCTTGTGAACTGTGGGCGCAGGGCGAGCCTAAGCATAGCCTGAACTAGAAGGAATATACTGGGTCGGAAACTAATACAGAGAAAGAAAAGACGGCAATCGCCTGACGCATCAGGCGATTGCCGTCTAGACGGCCGCGGCCTGACGCATCAGGCGATTGCCGTCTAGACGGCCGCGGCCTGATCGACCAGGCGACAGCCGTCTAGACGGCTATCGCCTGAAGACGGCCATCGCCTGTGACATAGTCACTCAGCCTGTGGTGCCCATAGCACCTGTTTACTATTGAACAGTGATGACATGGCCGACGACTAATCGTCCCATGGGGATATACAACGTTAATACAGTCATTAATCAGAATTTACCTGTTACGGTATGTTAATCAGGGTAACCAATAGAACTTATTTCAGTTTACCAATAGAAACTCGTTTTAGTTTCAATTTTAGTTTTAGTTTATATTATGGTCCTGGCTGAGTTTCAGTTTCAACTTCAGTTTAGCTACAATGTATGCTACCTCTCGAGTTCCAGTTTCAGTAACTGAAACTGAGTTTCAGTTATTAAGGGAAAAAAACAACGACGAATTGCTCAAATCAATTCTTGGGGGGTGGGAGGGGGGGAGGCTAGGGAGGGGGGGGGGGGTAAACTTTAGTTGCCTTAGAAGCGATTTCGTAGCTTGAGATGGTTTCTTAGGTGGGCCTATATATGAACAAAACGTCCACATTTGTTATTGAATCAGGCTGGAATTTTATGAACATTTTTCTGAAATTTGGGAAATTTGACATTCAAGTAACTGAAACTAAACCGTGAGTTTCAGTTTCAGTCTCAGTTATGGAGTCCGTGTCAGTTTCGATTCAGTTTCAGTTTAAGTTAACTGATTGTTGAAACTAGTTTAAGTTTCTATTGGCCGCCCTGATGGTAGTCTTGTTTAGGGTATGTACATACAAGGGAACGCTGTTTGCATTCCAAATTCAAGCAGTCGCCTTACATTACTCCAACTGAGAAATGCCAGAAAACAATCGCCCGCACGTGAGGCTGCAACTCAAATGCGCAACTTATTTGTCGCCTTACCAAGAGAGTCCCCAAGCGCTAACGAGGCCACTAAACTTCGTTTTCTCGAGGCTCGTCAAGCGACGCATTGTGTCGAAGAGGAGTTTTTGTGGCCCTTGAGAAAATCCTATTTTGACGCCGAAATGAGCTCACTCTCTGCCACCCAGTGGGACACTTCCTCTTCTCGGCAAGTCAATGAATAGCCGGGTGCAAATCTCATTAGCTTTGAATGAAACGATTTTGAGACTCTAATGCCGTTTCTTGAGCTCTCCGGGCTCGCTCAATTCGTTCAAGTGTTTAAGAAAAGTCCTCTCCTTCTCACAATCTGCAAGCGTAATAGGAACTTGAGGAACGCGCATCGTTGAGTTGCTCGAAATATGAACCTCTCGTTTTGAAATCTCCTTTGATGATTCGCATCGCGCGTTCTGTACCTCCGCATTGTGAACGTTTGCTGCACATCATTCACTGCGCATGTATGCATGCCCGCTGCTAACAAGGTCTCAAAATCGGCGTTTCGTTCTGTTTGCTCAAGCCGGCCGCAGGAAGCGGAGCCGCACCTTGGGGTACACATACATAGACACACATCTCGACTTCTTGAAGACACACACACAAACATACTGTACGAAACAGTTTTCTGGTGTTCTGTATTCTCCACACATTCGGATAATGTCGCTTCATTCACTCGTGTTGACTGTGCTCGTCTTTGCCTCCGGTGAGTTGGCATGATGAACTTCTCGCACATTTTCAATGACTGCGAACTAAAGAGATGTCACACCTTGTTTCTTGAACAATAAAGGCTCTCTGGCGCTGCAGTGCTTCATTTCCCACGAGGAGTCTCCGCCAGACAGCCAGAATGAGCACTGCGGCAACAACATGGACCAGTGCTATAAGCTGGTGTGCGAAGGCCTAACAGGTTTGCTTCGCTGCGTTGACGGTTGAAAGATGTATGCCGACCGTGCAGTTGTGTAATTATTGGTTGGCCACAAGAGACGACGACCGTTTGCACCGCACTTGAATTGGCACTGCTAACCTAAGTACCATTGTGCTCATGAGCAGAGGAGAGGCTATAGTTTTGCATGCGGTTTCACTTAAACTTGCGTCTTCTTTCGAGCTGACTCACACAGACTGGTTTCGGTACAGTTTGGGAAGCGCAGCGCAACATCGCTGTTGCAGATAGGTACATACATACCACACTGCAAGATTCAAAGTGTGGCTGCCGCTGCCAAACTAACTCTAACTCCGTTGGCGCATCGCACTGTCTGTCCTAACTTCGTGCCGTGTTAACAAAACGTTGAGTTTGTGGCATATATAAAACCACAGGTGCCTAAAATTGTGCAGGTTGCTACCTAATGTAGCTACGCACACAGAAATACAAAGAACATTACTCGTTTCAGACGCAGGCTCCAGCCCGCCCTTCCACTTCAACCGAGGCTGCGACTCAGCGACCAGATTTCGCAAATGCAGCCAGGCTGGTTTCTACTAGAATAGACTAGGACAAGTTACTCCGAAAAAATCTACTATGTTCCTTACCTACCTATTCTATCAACTGCAAAATATAATTGCACTTCCACATACATATTATGCAAATGGATTCGCTTCTGCTGCGTAGCTTGTTGTGGCATAACTTGTTGACTTGGCTGGAGCTAGACTCCTCCAGTGATTAAGAACGAACTCTCCATTTATGGCGGTCAAGCCAGCTAAACCCTAAACCCATCTGTGTACACATTCAGTTGGAGGAGAAATGCAGGGATAAAGGCGGATCCGGCAGCTGTCTCTACTGCGACGGAGACCACTGCAACGGCGCTAAGATTGCTACCATCGAATTCAGCTTGATCGCTTTGATTGGTGCTATCCTGGTTGCTTTTGCCTGCGGTGGTGGTATTCTAATGTAAAAGGCGCGGATGGTATTTCGATGTGATTAGGCGGTTCGCTCGTTATTGGCAAGTCGCATCAGCCAGCGTTTCATACAACAATTCATTTTAATTGTTGTATAGTATAGTATAGTATTGGCCGAGAATTTTGCATTGTTGTATAGTATAGTATTCTGTAACACTCCGAAATGAATTGTTGTATAGTATTGTATAGTATGGCCTCTGGAATTTCAATTGTTGTATTGTACAACACTATGAATTGTTGTACGGCAAATTGGAAATAGCCGAATAATGTCACCTGGGCGTAAGATTTCAGACGCGAAAACTAAGCACAGCCGTACAATTCAGAGTAAATTAACCTCCATTCGGACCAAAACTCCACCGAAACACAGCATTTGTGACCATACTTGTGTTTTCGAAGACGTCTATGCGTCATTTTGGTGCACACAACGCCGCAATTTTATACAACAATGCATTGTTGTATACAACAATGCATTGTTGTATAGGATCGAATTGTTGTATAGTATGTTATAGTATGCCAAATCTGACGTCAGTTGTTGTATAGTATAGTATTGTACAACAAATGCCCAAGAATTGTTGTATAGTATAGTATGCTATACTATAACATACTATACAACTATACAACAATGCATTGTGGTATTGTATGAAACGCTGGCATCAGCGGCTTAGGTAGAACCGCTGATTAGCCGTAGAAGCTGCCTAGAAGCCAAAGTTAGGTATCCTCCTTAGCCGTTCTACTGTACCATCACTGTAGCATATTACTGCGTTGCTTTGTCTGCGGTTTGTGCGGCCACATAACAGCACATCATGCATACAATTGCGCGCGGTACCAAAGAGATAAGTGAGCCATCGACTATGCATGAGGACGACAAAGCAGCGACAGAACGTCCAACTTCGTCCGCCGTTGTGCAAACAAGTTGGCACACCGTGCAGTTTTCATATCTTGCTGGCCAGCGCTCGCAGCCTTCGCGACACTTTACAAGCGAACAAAGGAAGCAGTAAGCTGACTCAGTGTCTGCTGCTTTGCTTGAGCTTTTGTTAGTCCCATCTTTGATTTGAAGCTCATCAACAAAAAAAATATCAAACCGATGGCTGGTCAGGCAACGGTGTTCGCCTTATGCGGTTTTGTCGGCATTGTAACAGGTGGGTGCACAGCACTGCTTAAGTCAGAAAAGTATTGGTGGCTCTACGAAACACTAACCATTTCATTAGCGAACCTTAACTGCTACGAAAGCCAGCAGCCGGTGCCTTCTCCAACGGACAACAAAATCTGCAGCAACGGGACGTCGGGCTGCTTCACGCTTGTATGTAGCGGTCTCAAAGGTAACTGGGCGCGAAGTTGTTGTAAACTACATGCGGAAGAGAAGCATTGTGCATAGAATCTGCTGGTACGTAACGTAGTACATTGTACTTATGCAACTGACACTGGCTTGTGCATTATCATCGGTATGCTATTGAACACGCGTTGAAGGACACTCAATCGCATTCCAATTGGCGAGCACAAAGCAGCTATCGTGTTTTGCCAAAGCCCACACCACACCACTTGTCTGACAATCAATTGCAGATTCGCGGCACAACTGCAGTTTGCTTGTCTGGCGTTCCGTGTAGCTGTACTCAGTCATTCACAGTCAATGGTCTTCGTAGTCGAATTCTAGAAATGGCCGCGTTTGGTCAATTGCTTTCCTGACCTGGTTCAGACGACGACGACCCGTACATTCGTGAGTACAACCGAGGCTGCTTCCACGAGGAAGGCTACAGTTGTCCGTTCTTCGAGCGTCGCTGCCTGGAGGCTGGGGGAAGCGGCAAGTGTGACGTCTGCACCAGTGGCCACAGATGCAACGCTGCTGAGAGCAGAATAACAAGTGGAGCGCTGGCGCTCGCGATCGCCGCGCTATTCGTTGTGTTAGGCTGGCGATGCTTAGACTGACCCCAGCCAGAGCAGACTGATATTGTTGCTGCTACATTGTATGTACCTACCAATCATGCTGCGTTCTTGGTGTTGCGCGTCGTGAACTTGCTTGGACGTTCTTCATAAAAGGATCGTCAATGTAGGTATGGTAATAGATAGTCACATCACATAGAAGTCATCTCATCACGACCCTGTATTGGCGCGATCACGGATGTCCCGCTTTAGAACAGCGGTCGCAAACAGTGTTCTCACTTCTTTACGAACCCTGTAGCAACAGCAGCACAACGGTAAACTGGACGGACACAACAACACAGAACATTTTGTTGGTGTGCAATTATGACAGTAGTTACAACAGTGTTACCGGGTCATTAGAAAGCCCCCCCCCCCTCCACCACAGCACCGTAGAAAGCTACAGCGCTGATATTTCACTTATGTTTACGTGTTGTCTTGGGACATCTCTAACTAAGTTTTAGCCTTCTAGACTTATTCATGCAGAAATGCAGGCGCAAAACGAAAGCTGTTCAATTTATTGAGACCGACCGGCTTGAAGCTGGTACAACTTGATCCGTGGTTCAGGTACATCAATGCGACTGGCACCATGCCAAAGAGAACAGTTATAGCTTTCGAATGTCGAGTATCGCAACTCAAGTTGGCTTTGCCTATCCCAGATCATCGACCGGCAGTTCCTCCTTCTGCAGCAGGACCTCCTCCACCAGGGTCAGCGACTGTGACCAATTTTGCATTTTGCACTAGTATTGAATGCGTCAAGGAGGCTGAAATTTGGTGCGCGATGTCCCAAGACCATAGGTTACCATAAGTACTAATATCAGATCTGTAACTTCTCTACAGCGTTCTGTGTGTGGAGGGGGGCGGAGTTTCAAAGGCCCTGTAGTATGTGACACAGTTGATTGAAGACGGAAAAGGTTGGAGTCGCGAGAGTGGCGCCCATAGCTGATTGGAGTGGGCGAGCGAGTACGGTCGCAGATTAGTCTAGACCAATCTGCGACTGCTTCTCGCAGTACTAGGGTTGGGCCGCCGATAGGTTAAGGAGTTTTCAGCCCCAGCGCTTCCAAATATGCATGACGGGCGGTTTTGGCAATTCCCAGCACGCAATAGGGATTCATCCAGCCGAAAGTGTCTCCGACGACGTACCTGTGTGTGTGTGTGTGTGAGAGAGAGAGAGTGCAACAATGAGAGAAACTGGTAATCCACCTACGATGCAGACAGACAAACCGTTATGCGAATTCCTCACCACATGAGCATGACGTAAAGCGTGTATCTGGGGTCCATGTAATAGGTGGCCCAAAGGAATCCGGTGACCGTATAGGCCAGCAAGACGACGAAAGTGGCCACCCCTATTATGAGCAGCTTGGTCTCCGCATCGCTGACTGTCGCTGTCGTCGTCTTCTGACGTTTGGGGACGGCCCAAGCGACTGCCGTCTTGCTGTGGGCGATCTTGCTCGCTTTGGTGGCCGTCACGCTTTGGCTGGGAGCTTCCTTCTGAACAGCGGTTGTGTAGTGTGCACGCAGCATGCAGACCAAATTCCGAATGGCACACGTGGTTCTTGCATTGCACGGCACAGAAACTGAGTACAACCGAATTCATCCGAAGAATCCGTGCACCCACCGCCTCAATTCTGTTGTAGAAAAGTCGGACGAAGGAAATGGCGTTAGGAGAGCTACGATCGCACAGAGCAGTGAGACCATGCCAAGGGCGCCGTTGATAAAACTCTGCCCAGCAAACATGATTGATAGTTTTAGACAACGCTTGTGTCGCCGTGTGAAAACCTTACCTGAACATCGGTCTTCATGGAAATGATCAGCGCCTGCCCAGTGACGTTGTCGTGAACGGCCCTCGGGTCGGCCCACAGCGTCACGCCTCCGAAACAGCACGAAATCGCTGCCGCGCACAAGACCGTCAGTCGCACGGTCAACGGTTTGAACACCTGCGTGGAATTGGTTTGAATTCCAGAATTGAAAGACTTCAATTCTGGAGTCTGAAGATGACAGTATGGCGGGCAGTAGGGATGACCACCGACCTTGTCCACCTTCTTGACATAGAGTACGGAGACGCATCGATTTACGGCGATGACGCCCACGAGCTGCCGTGCGGTCTGCCTGGCCTGCCTTACGTGCACCCTCAGAATATTTGCCAAGCTTGATGCATTATGAAGTTGTTCAGCCAAACGGGGCTATTCAACTACTCTAAGGATTTCACAATATGAAGCACTCACTCACACCTCCGAACTCTGAAACAGGTTGTCAAACTCATAGGTGTTGGAATTGCGAATTCATCGAAAACGGCGCCAAACTTTCTGAATATCTCTAAGACGTGTCTTACAGTGCTGGGAAGATAACTAGTGCAAGCGCAGCTAC
>JASAMZ010007562.1:0-21016 GCA_030248115.1 Linhomoeus sp. GSCO2_2 | reverse complement strand
AGACAATTCTAACGAGCCATCAACCACTCTCATAGCTAGTACCGTTCGCGAGAACGAGGCCGAAAACATGGCAGTTTGATGAAGATCGCTGAATTTTTCGAGAGTTTTTGTTTAATATCTCGGGAACCACTCAACCGATTTGGCTGAAATTTTAGCACAATACTTCTAGTTACTATGAACATCTATGGTGCAAATTTCAGCCTGATCGGTTAAGTCTACCTATATGACGTAGTACTAACCCCTAGTCCCCGGGGCGCACTAGCCCCCGGCCGAAAAAATTTTTTGAGCGCTTACGCGCTCAACCCGATTATATGTTTAGACTACATGATGATCGTCAACAGCTGCAGTGATCACGAAATCCATAGTCTTGCATATTGTACCTAATTACACGTATCACTGTGTCGTGTGCAGTTGTCGTTAGCTGTAGTAGGCCGGTGGGCGGACTTTCTACTTCAATTCGAAAAAATCGGTCCTAGGTAATTGGCACTCCCTCGGCTAAAGTGAAAAGACTCGTTGTTGTTGTTGTTGTTGTTGTTGTTGTTGTTGTTGTTGTTGTTGTTGTTGTTGTTGTTGTTGTTGTTGTTGTTGTTGTTGTTGTTGTTGTTGTTGTTGTTGTTGTTGTTGTTGTTGTTGTTGTTGTTGTTGTTGATGCTGTTGTTGTTGTTGTTGTTGTTGTTGTTGTTGTTGTTGTTGTTGTTGTTGTTGTTGTTGTTGTTGTTGTTGTTGTTGTTGTTGTTGTTGTTGTTGTTGTTGTTGTTGTTGTTGTTGTTGTTGTTGTTGTTGTTGTTGTTGTTGTTGTTGTTGTTGTTGTTGTTGTTGTTGTTGTTGTTGTTGTTGTTGTTGTTGCTGCTGTTGCTGCTGCTGCTGTTGTTGTTGTTGTTGTTGCTGTTGTTGTTGTTGTTGTTGTTGTTGTTGTTGTTGTTGCTGCTGCTGTTGTTGTTGTTGTTGTTGTTGTTGTTGTTGTTGCTGTTGTTGTTGTTGTTGCTGCTGTTGTTGTTGTTGTTGTTGTTGTTGTTGTTGTTGTTGTTGTTGTTGTTGTTGTTGTTGTTGTTGTTGTTGTTGTTGTTGTTGTTGTTGTTGTTGTTGTTGTTGTTGTTGTTGTTGTTGTTGTTGTTGTTGTTGCTGTTGTTGCTGCTGCTGCTGCTGCTGCTGCTGTTGTTGATGTTGTTGTTGTTGTTGTTGTTGTCTTACTTTTCAAATGGCCGCCGGCGGTGTTAGGGTCGCAGCCCCAGCCGTTGCAAAAGCCACCGCTGCTCAGCGCGAGAGCCTTTGTCAGCATCATTTTCTGAGTGAGTTGCTGAGAGGGTTCTTCTGGAATCAGTGGGTTTCTGGAGAAAGAGTAGGGTGAGCAGTATGCACACATTTCTTTGTTAGAACTATTCCCGATTTACAGTAAATCGTATACTCAGTATACTGAGCAATGAACAATGTCGGTATCTTAAATTGTCAACTATGTTGTAAAATTGTTAACTATTTCCAGAATGTTGGAACAATGAGACTAACTCAGTGAGACTTACATAACTTACTATTTAAGAGACGTACCAGAAGAAAGGGAGAAGAGACAATCGATTGCCGCGCCGAAAATTGCGGTTGTAAACTCTGCAAGACTGCTCACCGGCGCGCAAATCGCACCGTAGCGGCAAGTTCTCCGTTGTAAATTCAATGTTGCTCGCAGTGCGGTGCGGTAGCTCATTAACTGAATGGTGTAGAAGAATGAGAATATCGTTTGAGTGTTATTTCGCCTGGTTTTGCCGCAATCTGCTTCGTGCCAAGACACTAACGTTAGTCATAAATTCAGCAGCTACCAAACTGGAATTGTGCCTTCGGACCTACAATGGTGTCGGTCTATTAGAAGGTGTCGGTTTATTGGAAGAAACACGGTAGCGCCGCGGGCGAAAAGTCCCCACTGAGCGCGTCGCCGCCGCCGCTATCGAATTCGTGCGCAAAACAGAAATGTGAAGTCTGTGTCGGCCGATAGAAGTTGACAAGTGCAGACAGGAAAAGACAAGTGCAGCAGCATGCTTGTACGCGCTTCTTCTTCTTCTCGACTGGCCTCAGGTCGACAGCCTTGTACATATGTAGGTAGACGTCAGTGCTCACTCCTCGACACTCAATTCTAAACATGCAGCTTGTTTCCGAGGTGTAAAGGTTGTCAGAGCGGCGAGCAGAGAGTGAATGGGGGCTAATCGCGGAAAAGTCGTCCGCTCTGCCAGAGAAGATCGGAGCGACAGCGTCTCTCGCTCGACTGCGGCGCATTCCGTCGCTCGGCAGTAATACAAGATTAGTAGACGGGGGCAGAGCCCCTCGGGGCACTCCTGCCCTCTTTCAGAAGAATTTAGGGACTTGAATCTTGCTGCCCATCGATCAACGAGACATGTCAGTGAAGCTTAGTGGCCATTCTGATTGCAAAACTAATAGCAAATTCGGAATTGTGACCCTCCAATACCCCACATTCGACATACAACACACCTAGCTTCAGCTGAACTGACACACCAGGTTTTCCACTTGAGGCCACGCATGGTGGCAAGCAAATTCTTCAAAAATGGTTCCACACATCTCAAAACGAAAGGACAACGTCAAATTCGTTATCAGCGTTCCCAAAAAGCCGGAATCGAGTACTTACACGGTAGGTGCCCCGGACAAATCCGGCAGCCAAAGCTCAAAATTTTGAATTTAAATTTGCCGCCAAAATACGTGTCAGACGAACAAGCTGTTTTAAAAAAGTTGAGTTGTTTTATTAATACAGAGTGGTTTGTGAGTGTTTTAAAGTGGAAGAACAAAAGAGTGGATACTTTTGTAAAGTATTTCAAAGCCTTTCCGATATGACGCGCGTCCGCCCGGAGTCCACTATTCATGCGCTACCTTTGACACGCTCCTTTCTGAGGGGTTCTTGCAGGGCAACATTGGGATCGCCCGGGATTAATTTTTTGAGCAAGACACACGCATTTCTGAGCGGTTGTTGCAAGGCAACATTGGGATCGCCCGGGATTAATTTTTTTAGCAGGTAAAGTTGTTCGTAAGACAAGGGTTTAAAAAAACAAAAGTATTTCTTTAGGAAAGACCGTTCAACAACTGCCTCAACGTAAGAGTTAAAACGGTCGAACGAATGCCGCTCTTCAATGTAAGACGAGCGAGTTAGGGCCGATTTGCTGTTTGAACCTTTGAGCTACTGTAGCTCACGAAATTCAAACTTTCGAATCTCGACTTCTCTTAACGGAATGATCAGTGTGCCGAAACCTAGTCAACAAACTCAAGATCGTCTCTCTATGACGGAAGACGAGCGAGTTAGATAAGTTTCGCGTTTTAAACCTTTGGGTTACTGTAGCTCCCGAAATTCAAACTTTTGAGTTTCGACCAATAGAAGAACAAATGATCAGTGAGTCGAGAGCTATCCAACCAACCCAAGATCGTCTCCCTACGACGCACGCTGAGCGAGTTAGAGCGATTTCTATGCTAAAAATGCCAGAATGTCGCTTTTCGTGTTGCGTGTTTGCGTAATTAAGAAAACTTTTAATGCCAAACGAAAGAGCACGTCGAGACCTTTTAGTTGAGCTATCGCACGCCGCTCTACGACGTAAGACGAGCGAGTTAGAGCCGTTTTCCTTTTAGACCTTCGGGTTACTGTAGCGCGCGCAATTCAAACTTTTGAATTTCGAAGTCTCTTAGCAACATTACCAGTGAGTCGAGACCTATCCATAAAGCCCAAGATCTCCTTCCTACAACTTACCAACGCCGAGATCTGAGAGCGTAACGAACGGACGGACGGACGCACGCACGCACGAAAAGCTCTCGTAGGGGTTCGCCCGGCTGAGGCCGGGCGAACAAGTCTCTTTTATAAAGCGGAGTGGTTTTGAGCTTTGACTTTTTACTGAGATTGTAGCAAGGCCCTTTCCGGTTTCGTGCAGCGTCTTTGACTCTCCTCGCGACTACACTTTTTGGAGTGGTCTTGCTACGCAACATTGGTATCGCTCGGGTTTAATTCTTTACACCAAGAAAATCATATTTTCAGACTAAATTTAAAAAAAACACTGGAATCTAACGCAAAACTACAGGTTAATTGTGAGCATGAATTGATGCTGGCTTGCAGTGAGCTCTTCAGCGATGTCAAGATCGCTCCTCTGCAACGCACGAGTGCCAAGATATAACAAACCAAAGTCTGCAGTTTTCATCGCGTTTTGGCTACTGTAGCCCTCTCATTGACCTTTTGAAACTTTTTGTTGTCGGATTCTTGCTCAGGAGGTCGAGCGCTTCATTTTGATATGCGATTCGACTAGGTTCGATGAAGTTTTGACTTTTCGCGGTCATTACTTCGGGATACTGTAGCGCGCAATTTTTAAAACTTGGTATTATTTCGACGTCACAGTTCGCGAGAGTAGTCCGAGGGCTACTCGTCGATGTGTCGAACTCAACCCAGCGACGTCAGACAAGCGAGTTATTAAGCCCGAAGCAAGCGTGTCCTTTTCAGTTTTCGACGCGTTTTGGTTACTGTAGCTCTCTGTTTAACCTTTTGAAACCGTTTGTTGTCGGATTCGTGCTCAGGATCTCGAGCGCTTTACTTTGATATGCGATTTGACTAGCTTCGGTCAACTTTTGTCTTAAAATGGACCCCACTTTGGGATACTGTAGCGCGCGAGTTTGAAAATTTATTCCAGATTTGAACACTCAGATGGCGAGAGTAGTCCGAGGGCTACCTGTCGATGTGTCGAACTCAACCCAGCGACGTCAGACAAGCGAGTTATTAAGCCCGAAGCAAGCGTGTCGTTTCCAGTTTTCGACGCGTTTTGGTTACTGTAGCTCTCTGTTTAAACTTTTGGAACTTTTTGTTGTCGGATTCGTTCTCAGGAGCTCGAGCGCTTCACTTTGATATGCGATTTGACTAGGTTCGGACAACTTTTGTCTTAAAACGGACCCTACTTTGGGATACTGTAGCGCGCGATTTTGAAAACTTATTTTGATTTCGACTACTCAGTTGGCTGGAGGAGTCAGCAGGCTACTCGACGATATCTCAAACTCCACCCTACGACGTCTGACGAGCGAGTTATTAAGCCCGAAGCGAGCGTGACGCACGAACGTACGTACGAACGTACGTACGAACGTACGAACGTACGCACGTACGCACGCCGAGCTCTTGATAGGGTTCGCTCGGCTGAGGCCGAGCGAAAAAAAGGTGTTTCTAACAAAAACAACGTATCTTTTGATGCTCTATCACGTGAAAGTGAACTGACGTCGAAATATCTCAACTGACCTTACTTTGCACCGAAATACCGAACTTTGGTGGAGAAATTTAAATTTCGCCCAAAAATTGACACCACCAAAATCTGAAAATCTGCTCCAGTGAAGATATTTGTAAGCCTAAAAACCCTGTTAACATCGTCGAAATCGATCAACGCAGCAGAAAATGGGAAACGTGGAACTTTCAATTTCGACCAAAAAATCGATTTTTTACAATTTTCACCCTAAATTCGGCCACTCCGAAAAAAGTGGTCTACTACGAAGTTGTAGAGCTCGCCGGGTGCTATCGAATGGTCTTTATCCCATTGCGATCTGAGGCCCCTACCGAAAGTTACGCTTGCCCGAAGTTTTGCCCGGAGACCCGGAACCCAACTTTGCGTAATATTTCCCGGCCCGTACGACATCCGACCGGGATTCTGACCATAGATGGGCATAGGGTTGGCAAGGGTTGGCAAATCCAACCCTTAATTCTGGGAGGACTACGCACTACGCAAGGCCAATCCGGACCACTACGCATGCCGACCGAGAAATTTGAGCACATGATTGCATACTTGTGCAGATTCTGTAAATCTTTTACCATAAAATTAAAAATTTTCACCTGCGGCGCTATTTTCACTCCACTTCCTTGGTGTTTGATCTCTGAATTCAAAAATTTTTTGCCTGCGGTGCATGAATTTTCTGTCATTTTGTGTATCCTATAGTCATAAGTTATTATTTGCAAACTGTTTTACAATCTTCTTATCACAATGGCACATCAATATTTCTCAGTCTGTTTGTTGACCCACTACTTTTGTTTCAGTTTAGGATAATTTGTGACTCCCGATTGACCACTACGCATTGGGTCTGGGACCTGCCAGGTCTAAGTTTTGGACCTTGCCCATCTATGATTCTGACGACGATTCGGGATGAGGCTATCCGAGTTCTTCAAATCGAGAAAATAAAGGACCATTACATTGTAGAACAAAACAAGCTTAGAGTAAAAACTGGGTACCCGATGATGGTTGATTGGCATTGTACAGTGTGTCGTGCATTTGAGGAGTATATTCCATAGAGTGTCAGAATAGTAAGTTGAGCATTTCTTCGGGGAGTATCGCCGCAGTTACCTCGAGTTTCCAAAGGTAGTTTGTGCCATTCTTGGGCAATCGTTGCCTGTTTTCGCATGGCATGGCAACACGAGCAAAGAATTTTTCAAATTTAAGCTGTTTGAATTTGTCGAAATTTTGGGAATTTTGACAAAACCCTTGAAAATATCCCTAATTTCATTAATTATAAAATCTGAAACTATTTGATAAATACTTGGCAGACTATGCTCGATACATCCGTGCAAAGAAGTTTAGAAATTTAAGCTGTTTGAATTTGTCGAAATTTGGGAATTTTGACAAAACCCTTGAAAATATCCCTAATTTCGTTAATTATAAAACCTGACACTATTTGATAAATACTTGGCAGACTATGCTCGGCACATTCGTGAAAAGAAATTTTGAAATTTAAGCTGTTTGAAATTGTCGAAATTTGGGAATTTTGACAAAAACCTTGAAAATATGCCTAATTTTGTTAATTATATTCGCTGAAACTATTTGCTAAATACTTGGCAGACTATGCTCGATACATCCGTGCAAAGAAGTTTTGAAATTTAAGCTGTTTGAAATTGTCGAAATTTGGGAATTTTGACAAAAACCTTGAAAATATCCCTAATTTCGTGAATTCCAAAATCCAAAACTATGTCACAAATTCATCGCGTAGTATGCCCTTTCCATTTCAGCAAAAACTTTGCCAATACGACTTGTAAATAAAAGTGTCATTTTTGACATTTTCGTATTTTAATTGTAAATACATATCTCGAAATAGCGAAATTAGCAACAGAAACGGACAACGGCACGTTACTCAGCGCATTCGACTCCATCGGGTGGCACTAACCGTCATGTCTAGTTTTGTGACACAGACACACGGACGGACAAACGAACAGACAATAGCGTCCGTATATATACTCGCCGCGCTGGGGCGCGGCGAAAAAACCCTGTACTTTGTCTGGGACGAGTACCGGAGGAGGTTCTCAAGCGTCAAGATCGGACCTCGTCGTATCTGCGCCCTTCCGACCTGGCACTGGCCTGGGGCCTCTGCCTTTGAGCTTCTGTGCAAGCCGCGACGTTGGCCAACAGCGCCTATCGATTCGACCTGCAGGCGCTTGGCTTGGCGGCCACGTTCCCTTCCTTCAAGAGCAGCTGAAGAAACTCGTGCTCCGACTACAACTCGGACTATGTACGTTCTGGCCTAACGAATCTTTGCGACGCCGTCTCACCTTGCTGGCCACCGAATACTCGTTAGTCAACCTAGATGGAAACAGAAAGTGCCTCACTCCGCCGCTGAGTAACTCGATAACAGGCTGACTTGGCTATGTATACTGTAGTTCTAGTTTTCTTTGTACCTGACTTGTACTTCTACTTGTTAGAAGAGATCTGGCAACCTGTACCTCGACGACGACGGATTTGTGACTAGCTCGTAGTAAGCTCGTACACTCACTAGGCCGAGCGGCCATTTCACTGAGGCAAAAGAGCAGTTCTGCAATGTCCTTTCATTTGTAGCCTATTGCACGTTTGCTACATGGTCTTGTGATGGTGGTCTTGTGGCATAGTTTGGCAGATCGCTAATCATGAAAGCAGGGTAGCTTTGCCAGTCTCTGTTGTCTTTTGAGTGCTCTAGGTCGCTGCTCAATGTTAGGAATTGTTTCACCGCATCTAATCAATCAGTAGTATGGGCTACAGTACCTGCCGCCTGCCTGCACTGCGCTCACTTCACAATCGATTGTTTTCAAACGGGGTCAACCACACGACTTCGACAAACAACACGTTGCTTTCTCGCCAAATCCATCGTCGGGATCGCCTTTGGGCGCTTACAAAGGTACGTGAATGAAGGGAACAGCAAACGACCTTCGTTCTAATGGATAGACGATACAGCAGAAGCGAGAAATCGAGACAGAGACAACGACAGAGACTGAAACGATAGCGACGACTACGATTCCAATACGTAACAGTAGTGCTACAGTAAGACGATAAACCGCGGGCGTTCCACTGGCCATTCGCCTTTCCCGCCAGACGTCGCACGATCAGAAGTTGTCTCGTAAGAGTGGAGAAACGGTGCCTGGAATGGGGGAAATGCCGGGTCTAAGACCAGGCAAGTCGTCCGGGGGACGCAGTATACTCCACAAATTTGAACTCCTACACACGGTGACTACTCTCCTTTGTGGCCTCCGGACACACCCAATCGCAAAACTAATGCCGAATTCGTGATCTACACCACAGAATACCCCAGAATCGACATACAACACCCCTAACTTCCTATGGACTCGCAAAACCAAAATTCTGTACTTGGGGTACGGTAGCATGCAAATTCGTCATAGGTACGCTTAAACATCATCTAAACGCTAAACGAATGCCAAATTCGTAATCAGCGCTCCCGAAAACCCCGAAATCGAGTATAATATCGCGAAAGTCGATCCGACACCCAAAAATTCAAATGGACGCGGCAGGATTACTGTAGCTCTGCAAATTTGCCAAAAACACTTTTCTGGACCAGATTTCAACGTAGAATCGTTTGAAACCACTTTTGAACCGATTCGGCAACGCATTCGAGCGCTACAGACGCCGAAACGCGAAAATCGCAATTTTCGACCCCGGAGTCAAAAAAGTTGCGGGAAAATAACTTTTTTGTGTCTCAACCGATTTGCTCTGTTAATGGCTCATACGATAGAGGACATCTGGGAAGGAGCACCAAAAGCGGTCTCGCGGCTCTAGCTGCTACCTATCGCGCACAGCAAACCGTCAAAGTCGGAAAATAGCGAAAAATCGCGAATTTTTCAAATTTGGCGCCAAAATGGGACCCGCAGCGATCCAATTCTTTTTTTGCGTGTTCGGCACTATCGAGGGCTACAACATATCAAAAGATAGTATATACCATTATATGCAACTTTTTCGAGTTCTACCCTGTGTAGCCCATTTTTCAGTACTTTGAAAATTTTAATTTTTGAATTTCCCGCCAACGGGGTCCCGGAGCGTGACCCCGTTTGGTGTCCACCCTGCCCACCCACTAGGCCTACCCAACGCAAAAAACCGTTTGCAAATCGGCCGCTTCACGCGCGAACGCCATCCGGTTAAAATTACTGCGTTTCGCGCACAATCGCTATATACTCCACACTTTTTTGTGGAGTATAAAAATCGTATACAGAGTGGGCCAAACAAGTGATACGTGACACTCCTTGAGTGCCAGATAGGCACTCCGCGTGATTGTTTTAGCAGACGGGGGCACAGAAACGCGTCGGAGCAGGCTATACTGACGACGATGAGCGCAGGCTGTACTGACAGCTGACTGTCTATAGCCACTCACAATGTAGAATGCCAGCGGCGATCCAATTGTAGAGGCGCACCTTATCTACGCTACACAGCGGGGGCTCCCTCGCTGGGGTGGCCGGCGTCGGTGGCTGTAGGGCTACAGTACGATGCTCCTATAACTCGGTTCGATTGCGCGTGCGTAGACGCCTCTCTCAGCGCGTCCTACATGGACGGCGTACTGTAGGCGCAGCAAAATCAATGGCGGACGGTATTTTCGGAATTTCGCGAAATTTTGCAGAGCGTGAGTATTCGGCCAAAATCAGGCTAAATACACCGCAAATCGCCAAACAAACGACGAATTCGCGTTCTGCTGCGTCAGAAAGCCCAGACACAACTGTCAACGCAATTTTGAAAATTCGACCCCGGGACCCAATTTTAGGCCGGTCGGGTGCCGAAATCAGGGTAGTGGCGTCCAAAATCGCAAAACAAACACCGGATTCGTGTTGAGCGTCGTCGGAAACCCCCGAAACAAGTGAAAACACAATTTCGAAAATTTGACCCCGGGATTCAAAAATTCGGCGCGGCCGGGGTGCGGTACCTCAAAATGGTCAAGACACGTTGTCTAGACCAACTTTTGACGCTGAACACGTTGCAATGGTCAATTTGCCGCTAACAGCACGCTTTCCGGCCCAAAAATCCATTCAAAGTCGAAAATCCCAATTTTCCGCTCGGAACCCGGGACTTTTGCCACCGCGGATCTCCCGAACGGCAAGACCGATCTCGGCGGTTTTGGTGCCAAATGAAAGGTCATAGAAGTGTCCAGGTCAGAAATTAAATTGGCGAGGATCCACAGTGCCAAACTCGAGTTATGATTTTTTAAAGGTCGGAAAAAAATTTTGAATTTTGAATTTTCTACCGTACTCCCGCGTCGGACCACCTAGGGAGCCCTTTCCAGTCCCGCTTCGTAGAGGACCCAAAGGGCTACAACATATCCAAAAATCATCAAATTCGAGCCACTTTTGCGAAAGTTCTGGCGTCTCTTTTTTATTTAAACCGGAAAATTTGAATTTTTGAATTTTCGCAAAATTCTTCCACCGCCGAAATTTTTTCACCCCCCGAGCACGCTGCGCGTCGTCATAAGCTATCTTTTAAAAAAAAAAAATTTGGCTCCATAGGTGCTTCGTAGCGAGCGCTAGCCCCGAACATGCTAACTGTGGGCTTTTACCGCTCCTATAGCACTCCTTCGCTTTTCAAGCGGCGGAGTGCCAAAACGTCAAATACCCGATGACCGCCGGCCTATACGTCAGCCATCAGTGACAGTGAAGCGAGTTGAACACACCCGAACCGTAACGTGCTTGTTGAATGTTGATCACAACAGCAAGCGCTACACAAAATACATCGACTACACTGCCCAGCTGCGATTGTCAAAACTTCAGCAGACGCGGTGCACATCGTCTACACACCGAGTTGTGATTGCCGATTTTGGCTGTTTCTGAGAAACAACAGAACAGAAGTGGCCGATATACTGTGTCGTATTTATACTTTCTCCTTTCATCAGACGTGGACCAGATAATTGGGGTTGGAGAGGCGGTGGGGAGCTCTTATCCCCGCACCCTAAGGTGGCACCTCGCCGGGCCCGTTAAGCGTTTCCGCCCAACGAATTAGCCCAGTCCCCCCGACCTAGTCAGCTGCAGTTGATAACACATGACAGACCACAGAAACTGGGAAGAGAATGTGGGAGGTTGACTATAGCCGACTCAGACATCATGGTAGCATTCCATCGCTGAACGTATGCAAATGGACCACAAATCGCCAAACAAACGAAGGATTCGCGTTCTGCCGTGTCAGAAAGCCCAGACACAACTGTCAACGCAATTTTGAAATTTCGACCCCGGGACCCAATTTCTGGCCGGCCGGGCGCCGAAACCAGGGTAAAGGCACCCCAAATCGCAAAACAAACACCGGATTCGTGTTCAGCGTCGTCGAAAACCCCCGAAACAAGTGAAAACTCAATTTCGAAAATTTGACCCCGGGATTCAAAAATTCGACGCGGCTGGGGTACGGTACCTAAAAATGGTCAAGACACTTCTTCTAGGCCAACTTTTGACGCTGAACACGTTGCAACGGTCAATTTACCGCTCAAGGCACGCGTTCCGGCCCAAAAAGCCATCCAAAGTCGAAAATCCGATTTTCGGGTGGGGACCCGGCGCCTTTTGTCACAGCATAACTACCCCAACGACTCAACCGATTTCGGCGATTTTGGTCTCAATCGAAGGGCAATATAAATACGCAGCCCGGACAAAAAACCAGGAGAGGATCCACGGTTGCAAACTCGAGTTATGATTTTTTAAAGGTCGGGAAAAATTTTTAAATTTTGAATTTACTACCGTACTCCCGCGTCGGACCACCTAGGGAGCCCGTTCCAGTGATGCCGCCTAGAGGACCCAAAGGCCTACAACATACTCAAAAATCACCAAATTCGGCCCACTTTTGCGAAAGTTGTGGGCTATTGTTTTTTTTACTTAGCAAAAATTTGAATTTTTGAATTTTCGCAAAAATTTTCCACCGCCGAAATTTTTTCACCCCCCGAGCACGCTGCGCGTCGTCCTAAGCTATCGTTTAAAAAAAAATTTGGCTCCCTAGGTGCTTCGTGGCGAGCGCTAGCACGTGTTATGTTAACTGTAGGCTTTACCGCTCCTATAGCACTCCTTCGCTTTTCAAGCGGCGGAGTGCCAAAAACCTGGACCCCTAACTTTCACGTCGTCGTTCTCACGCGTCTTATGGCCTTTTGATCCAAAACTCTTGCAGTACATACTCCGTCATGTTCTACACCTAATCCTACAATTTCATCTCGCTCGGATTGCTGTAGCTCTCACCAAAGCGTTCGACGCCGACCAGTGGCGGGCCGAGGATTTTCGAATGGGGGGGGGGGGCACTTCAAAAAATTTTCGACTTTTTTCCATTGCGCTGCAGTGCAGGCGCAAAGTTTTGCGTTTTTAAGCCTTTTACTGCAAAATCTGCCTTTAAAATAACTGTTTTAGTTTATCAAGAGCGAAGATTTTGCCCAAAATAACGCCGCAGGCGAAATTTTTTGCGATTTTGGCCGAAAGTGTACCAGAATCTGTCAAAAATTGGCACCGCAGGCAAAATTCTGGCGATTTTGAAGCTATGTAAATATAGGAAATTTTACTTAAAGTTGCGCCGCAGGCGAAAATTTGTGCATATATGCGCATTTACTTAGGAAAACCTTTCCTTAAGGTCGGGCCCAATGGGGGGGGGGGGGGGGGGGCGCCACCCCCTGGGCACGCTAGTGACGCCGACCGATAGCAAAAACGTTTTAGGCGGATCTCTTTCAAACTTTCGAAAGAGAATGCTCGCGGGGATCACAAAGGTTGACTAAGGTTTCACAGCGGACGTGCTACCAAATCACAAATATTGCTTCGCAATCTCGTACTAATACTCGTACTCGTACTACTCGCAATCTAAATTTTGCTATGGGTCGGCGTCGAACGCTCTGGCGAGAGCTACAGTAATCTGAGGGAGCTGTAATTTTAGGAGTAGGTGTAGAGCATGACGGAGTATGTACTGTGAAATTTTTTGGTTTAATCGGCCCTAAGGCGCGCGAGAACCACGACGTGAAAGTTAGGGGTCCAGGTTTTATTGGCCCACCCTGTAGATGCCACTACGATTGATCTCAACCTCGGCTTCCTTTATTTCCTTCCCCATTCTCAGTCGGCCGAGCGCGACTTGCTGCGCGAGGCCGATTTGCGTCCGTTGCCGGCGCCGCCGGCGTCCGCGGCGGGACTGGCCGATCTCGAGCGCGCTCGCTTCTCCCCTCCTCCTCCGCCAGGAGAGCTGTCGCGTCGCTGCCTGGGCGAGCGCGACCGCTCGCGACTCCGGCTTCGACTGCGACTCCGACGACGGCCGCGGCGGGCCGGCGAGCGCGAACGCGATCGGCTACCGTAGCGCCTGCAATGGAGTTTTGGGGGAGGGTTGGAATTTGCAAGTCTGTTAGCAGTAGACGAGAGAGATTTTGAAGTGTAATTCAATTCAGGGCGGCCGTGAAGCGCTCGACGGCCGATTCTCAAACGACTCGCTTCTGGGGATGGTTCACAGGGTGCGATTTCTTCAAATTGGTGCAACAGCACACAAGAAAGTCATTGAATGAGAATCGGCCGTCAAAGTACGCCAAGCTGCTTAGAAAGCTCTGTAGCAACCCAAGTGAGTGCCACTTCTGTCAATCGGCGGACACAAACCGACAAAACAGGGTCAGGTTCAGCAGGCATCAGCTAACGGGCTGCCGCTCCCTGCTGCCACTGGCACAGCCAGGAAATATGCTCTCTGCTCAGGACAACTGCACTCTGCTACACTGCTGCGAGTAAGGACGGATCTGCACAGCGACACTGCTAAGACCGGATAGGGACTGGTACAGCAACAGCAGTCAAGTGGAAGGAAGTGAAGTGATCAGCAACTAGCTTGTGCTGCCCTCTGAAATCAGTCAGGGACGCCGATTAGGAGGGGTCATGCGGATTCTTTCTTACAAACTGATAGGCTGACGCGCGGTAGGTTTGCACCACGAATTGCCGCGTCTCCACGTTACAACTCGCCTGTGGCTTCAGTTGCGAGCCGGGAGTGGGGGGGGGGGGGGGTGGCGTTGTTTTCAAGCAAAATTTTCGCAAAAAAATTCGCCCGCGGCGCTGTATTCCGAAAGTTTCTTGAGGTAGCACTCTCCCCATTGGAAAATACTGGCTGGGCGCCCGCCACTGTGCGACTCATCTCCCAAGCCAGAGGAACCACTCTCTCTGTCTTTCCCTCCCTCCCTCTCCCTTACCCTCTGCCCCCTCCGCCGCTGCCGTAGCCGCCGCCCGATCTTCCCCCGCCCCCTCTTTGCTCGTCGACGGGTCTCTCGTACTTGGCCATGTTGACGCGCAGCTCCCTGCCGTCGATGCGCCGCCCGTCCACGCGCTCCAACGCGTACTCGGCGTCCCGACGGTCGTAGAACCTGAATCAAGGACGGTGGAAAGCCGTGACGCCACTTTGCGCTTCCAGGCCAGGGGCGTAGCCAGTATTGGCAACTGGGAGGGGCAAAAAAATTTTAGGGGGGGGGGGGGCAAAAATTATTTTGCTGTTAGTGCTAAATTCCGTATATTTAGCGCCGCCGGCGAAAACTTCGCTATTTTTGGTCTTGAAGGCAAAATTTCCAGTACCTACACTACAGCGTTGCGAGCAAAAAATTTCACCACTTATAGTGCCGCAGGCAAAAATTTTTACTATTTATAGCGCCGCAGGCGAAAATTAGTGCGATTTCTAGCGCCGCAGGCAAAAATTTCTACTATTTGTAGCGCCGCAGGCGAAAATTGTTACTATTCATAGCGCCGCTGGCAAAAAATTGTTCTACTGGCCAGCATCTGAGGGGGGCACGGCCGGCATCTGGGGGGCATTTGCCCCCCCCCATGCCCCCACCCCCCTGGCTACGCCACTTCTTCTTCAAACGAGGCGCTTCGGCTTCCCCCCACCTGACGAAGGCGAAGCCTCGACTGGTGCGGTTCTGTCGGTCCCTGGGAATATGGATGTCGCCGATCTCACCATATTTCTCAAACATTCGGCGCAGGTCTTCCATGCTCGTGTTGTAGGAGATGTTGTCCACCTGAGAGTGCGTGCGTGCGTGTGCGCGTCGCGTCGGCAAGCACAATACTCGGACAACTGGAAGAAACGCCCCTCCCCAAACCTTGAGCGAGGTCATTCCCTCGATGTTGGGAGGAGCGCGACCGAAACTCATCTTGGAATAGCAGTCTCAATTCTCTCTGTGCTTCTTATTCGCTGCCAGATCTTCTAAATTGTTACGTTGCTGTGGTATGGATGGTTGGCTAATTGAACCGAACCATGGCGTTGGCGAAAACAAATCGCTCGGTCACGTTGCAATTGCTATTCCACGCACCGCCCATCAGACATTCTTATGCCCCACATCACATTGCGACAGGCCAACGACGATTAGCAGTTGTGTAGGGTTTTAGTTGCTACTGTTTGTAGTGACAGTAAGGGCCTGCTAAAATAGAGGGCTCGTAACTGCGCGAGGCCACTTATTACAAGCGTTGCTAGCAACAGCGAGAGGCTGTACTTGCGTGATGAAGACCGTTTCGCTGGAGTTGGCTTAATTTTCAACACGCCGTCCTGTTTTGTGAGAGAAATACGCACAGAGCGCTGGCACTCAAAAAGTACAGGTAGAGACAGTCTGAGCTCGGCAGGCTCTCCACCTTGCCAGCTAGTTTTGGCTTTTGGTCGTGGTGGGTGAGGGGGGATGGTTGAGTTCGCAGATGTGTGTTTGGGAATTGGAGTGTGGAATAGTAACTGTGACGCGTCATTGTTCTAATCTGATTCACAGCCAACGCCGCTGATCTACTAAACACGCAACGGGCGTTGCGCCACCGCGAGTGTGATTACAGCTCCACATGCTACCCATATATAGAGTCTCTAGATATTGGACCTCGCTCGACCCTTCTTCAGCTTGGCTTGGCTTTCGTTTGCAGAATGCTCAATGTTCGTCAGATGGCGCCGACGTCGTCTTCGGTGGCGTAGCTGCGGACCATGTTGGCGAACTCCTCGTAGTCGATGGCCCCGTTGCCGTCCACGTCCGTCTCTGTGAACACCTGTGAACGTTTGATTGTCTGCTAGGATTGGTGTTGCTTCAAAAGTGGCCGCTCCAAGCCGGCACCTGCTGTATGACCGCCTCGTCCGTGATGCCGCCCAGGTGGTAGAGCACGTCGGCGAACTCCTCTTCGCTGATGGCGCCCCTGCCACTCTGAAAACGGTCGTTATCTCTGCGATCCTGTGAGAGTGACAAAGGCTCATTTAATGCAACTCTTCACAAGCTAGTCACGGGTTTGAATTGAACGGCGGGAGAATATGAAAGGGGGGGGGGGGAGGGGGGGGAGGAGAGGGGGAGGAGGGGGGGAGGGGGGGGGGGAGGCAGATGGGAAGAGGCGCGAGCTCTTGCAGAGCTGAAGGTTGCCGCACTTCCTCGTCGCTTGGAGGGCTGCCATAACCAAGCACCTTGTCGAAGATGTCGAAGCACTGGCGGCTGAAGCGCTCCCATCTCGACTGCTGGCCGGCCATGCGCTTCATGACCACGCAGAACTCGTCGAAGTCGATCTCGCCGTTCTGGTTGGCGTCGACCTCGTCGATCAGACGACGGATGGCCTCCTCCTCCAGCTTCAGGCCCAGTTGGACGGCGGCGCTCGACAGCTCCTCGGCGCTGATGGCTCCGTCCTTGTCTGCAGTGAAGAATCGGGCGGGTGAATGCAGCGAGATGCTTTACCACACAGTAACTAAGTACAGTACGCAACGACTGTTCCTTCGGCCAATCTCGTCCCACGGTAACCACACAAGTACTCTATCTGTCTCGACTCTCGGTCCATCAAGTCTCAACAATTTTGCCGCATGCATTGTCTCACACGCGCGACAAATCGCAGCACCTAGGGTGTAAGTGGCCACAACGCAGTGTTCAATCCGAGGGCAGGACAAATCAAGCACATTCACTGGTTTGTCCCAGAAGCACATTTTCCTGTTTCGTCTTGCCCAATCTATATTGCCTTGTCTTGTCGGACAATGGTAACCGATTTAGAGCGTCCAAGACAATTGTCCAACAAAGACAATGGCATGCCCACAAAGTAGACACCTTTGTCGAACATGCGGAAGAGCTGGGCGTACTCCTTGATCTCCTCGTGGCTGAGCAGGCCCTGCTCCTGCACCTTGCTGACGGAAGACTTGAATTTCACCCTCTTTCTTCTCATCGCGCCGCCCAGGCCCGCGGGAATGGCCTCAGGCACCTGCGCAGAGAGGGGTTACTGTAAATCGGAAAAGTTCGGACATGAACAAAGTTCGGACAATTCGGACAGTACCCTTTTCTCCGAACTTTTTTCGCTCGGCCTCAGCCGAGCGAACCCTATCAAGAGCTCGGCGTGGGTGCGTACGTACGTACGTGCGTACGTACGTACGTTCGTACGTTCGTCACGCTCGCTTCGGGCTTAATAACTCGCTCGTCTGACGTCGTAGGGTGGAGTTTGAGACATCGTCGAGTAGCCTGCGGACTCCTCTCGCCATCTGAATGTTCAAAAGTGAAATATGTTTTCAAACTCGCGCGCTACAGTATCCCAAAGTGGGGTCCATTTTAAGACAAAAGTTGACCGAAGCTACTCAAATCGCATATCAAAGTGAAGCGCTCGAGCTCCTGAGCACGAACCCGACAACAAAAAGTTTCAAAAGTTTAAACAGAGAGCTACAGTAACCAAAACGCGTCGAAAACTGGAAACGACACGCTTGGTTCGGGCTTAATAACTCGCTTGTCTGCCGTCGCTGGGTTGAGGTCGACACATCGACGGGTAGCCCTCGGACTACTCTCGCGAACAGTGACGTCGAAATAATAACAAGTTTTAAAAACTGCGCGCTACAGTATTCCGAATTAATGTCCGCGAAAAGTCAAAACTTCATCGAACCTAGTCGAATCGCATATCAAAATGAAGCGCTCGACCTCCTGAGCACGAATCCGACAACAAAAAGTTTTAAAATGTCAGTGAGAGGGCTACAGTAACCAAAACGCGATAAAAACCGCAGATTTTGGTTTGTTATATCTTGGCACTCGTGCGCTGCAGAGCGGCGGTCTTGACATCTCTGAAGAGCTCACTGATCAAATCATGCTCACAATTAATCTGAGTTTTGCGCTAGATTCCAGTGTCTTTTTATACTCCACAAAAAAGTGTGGAGTATATAGCGATTGTGCGCGAAACGCAGTAATTTCTAACGGATGGTGTTCGCGCGTGCAGGGGCCGATTTGCAAACGGTCTTTTGCGTTGGGTAGGCCTAGTAGGTGGGCAGGGTGGACACCAAACGGGGTCACGCTCCGAGACCCCGTTGGCGGGAAATTCAAAAATTTAAATTTTCAAAGTACTGGAAAATGGGTTAAACAAGGTAGAACTCGAAAAAGTTGCATATAATGGTATATACTATCTTTTGATATGTTGTAGTACTCGATAGGGCCGAGGGTGGAAAAAAAGAATTGGATCGCTGCGGGACCCATTTTGGCGCCAAATTTGAAAAATTCGCGAATTTTGGCCCCGGGTCGACTTTGACGGGCTGCTGTGGGAGCTAGGTAGCAGCTAGAGCGGCGAGACCACTCTTGGTGCTCCTTCCCAGATGTCCTCTATCGAAGGAGCCATGAACGGAGAAAATCGGGTGAAACACAAAAAACTTTCTTACACTGCGACTTTTTCGACTCCGGGGTCGAAAATTGCGACTTTTGCATTTCGGCGTCTATAGCGCTCGAATGCGTTGCCGAATCGCTCCAAAAGTAGTTTCAAACGATTCTACGCTTAAATCTGGTCCAGAAAAGTGTTTTTGACAAATTTGCAGATCTACAGTAACCCTGCCGCGTCCATTTGAATTTTGGGTGTCCGGTCGACTTTGGCAATATTATACTCGATTTCGGGGTTTTCGGGGGCGCTGATTACGAATTTGGCATTCGTTTAGCGTTTAGATGATGTTTAAGCGTACCTATGACGAATTCGCATGCTACCGTACCCCAAGTGCAGAATTTTGGTTCTACGAGTCCATAGGAAGTTAGGGGTGTTGTATGTCGATTCTGGGGTATTCTGGAATGTAGATCACGAATTCGGCATTAGTTTTGCGATTGGGGGTGTCAGGAGGCCACAACAGGAGAGGAGTCACCGTGCGTAGGAGTTCAAATTTGTGGAGTATACTGCGTCCCCCGGACGACTTGCCTGGTTTTAAATTTAGTCTGAAAAGATGATTTTCTTGGTGTAAAGAATTAAACCCGAGCGATACCAATGTTGCGAAGCAAGACCACTCCAAAAAGTGTAGTCGCGAGGAGAGTCCAAGACGCTGCACGAAACCGGAAAGGGCCTTGCTACAATCTCAGTAAAAATTCAAAGCTCAAAACCACTCCGCTTTTTAAAAGAGACTTGTTTCATGTCCGAATGTACAATTTTACATACAGCTTCTGTCGGAACTTTTCTATGTCCGAACGAGGATTTATTGGTTTTGTCCAAACATTTCTCTGTCCGCAGTACCTCTCACTATTTGTTTTGTTGAAATGTTTCTCGTTTCCTGAGGGCAAGGTGCCGCAACGTCTTTAGGATGCTCGCTTGGTGGCAGGGTTCCGGGCCTGTCCACACGATGCACAGCTAACAGCGTATGCGGTGGCGAGAAGGAATACAATAAGGGCAAGAAAGCACTTCCCTTTGGTCGACAGAACCATGATCTTGCCTTGCGCGGGGTTCCGTGGCGTTGATCGCCGCTGGCTGGTCGGGGACAAGAGTTTAGGCCAATAAACAAACTGGCAGCACTTTAGCCACACGGGATAGACAGGGAATGGAAACGGAACACCGAATGGCAGTCGGCCGGCGGCTTTATAGACCCGACCGACACAATAGCGATACACAGTAGATCACAATTTGCCTGCTGTGCGATAGAAAAAATCCAAACGTTCAAAGGGAAAGAACGGGGAAGAATCACAAACTACGGTCGTATATATGTTCAAAGAGGGCGTATACGGTAACTATATAGGGACACAGCGATAGATAGCGTCAATCGATGCCTGGCCCGGAACCCCTCCAACCATCTTCTCCCTCCCTCCTTTAGCTCGGACCCCAAGCTGTAGCGGTCGGCAGAAGAGAAGTCGGCGGTGGCCGGTAGGGAAGCTGGTGGTGGCAGTGGCCGATGGGGAAGCTGGTGATGGCGGTTGTCCAGCCGACGGGGGAGTTGTCGCCCTCTTCTGGGGAGTAGGTGGGGGAAACTGGAAGCAGACAGAATTGAACAAGAACAATGAAACAACTGTCCTGTCGCGACGTGGCGTAAAAGGCGAAAGGACGGACACTCGACTAATCTCCGCTTCTCCGCGCGCTGCGTCCTCTGGCCGCCGCGCTGATAGCATTACTGTGCGTGCGGCTTTGGGACAGCAGCATGAACGTTGGCCAGAATGAAGGGGACAGCGGGGAAACAGAAGTGCTAGCAGCGGTCGACGGCGAAGTTGGAAGTTGGTCGGGCGGGTGCGCTGTTGGCGTTGGCAAAAAGCGCGATAGGCCGTGTACTGGACGCCACGCGCTTGGCCGGCAGATAGGCGCCATGCGAAGGCGAGGCGGGCGACGACTGCGTCTGGCGCTTCTGCGATCGTCTGAAACTGACCGTCTCCTCGCGAACCGGAACTCTGCGCGTCCTCCCTATTCATCTCTGCTCTACACTCGCGCTGCGCGACGGCCGAGGGGCAGGGCCCGTGCGGGGTTGGTGTGCCTACCGTTGGCGAGTGGAGCACGCTCTGTGGGTTGAGGGGGCGCGGCCGTATAGTGTCCCGTGAGGGGCGGAAACGCTCTATACGTGACCGTTTGAGAGCGGGCGGCGTGAAAGCACATAGGGCGCCTGCAGCATGGGGCCTGTGGTGACTGCTGCCG
>JASAMZ010007561.1:0-12520 GCA_030248115.1 Linhomoeus sp. GSCO2_2 | reverse complement strand
CTACGAAAGTGTCGGAATCACAATCGTTCAAGAATGCTTCTGCGGTAGAGGGAAGGAAGTGTCAGTCCACCAGAAGTTCGCTCTGCTCCATAAATCTCTGCTGCTGCGACTGCTGCTGGAGGCGAAGCAGGGCCATCTGAAGTGGTACTTGGAATTTGTATAAGAAAATAGAAAATCGACAAATATGTTGTGAACAAACATACAAAATACGGAGAATATAGGGATCCAACTTGTTCCCAAGGATAGGAAGGGAAAGCTGATATACATACTTAATTAAATTACCTATTAATACAGCTAAATAATACCATGTCAGATGCACAAATTTGATCTACACTCAACAAGAGGAGAGAAAGTCGACACCGAAAGCGCAAGCAACCCACCAGGGGGTCCGCCTTGTGGAGGGGCTGCTCCAGGTCCCCCGCTCTTCTACCCCCCGCCGAGTTCACACTGATGTCCTCAGGAGACAGTCTGGACAGGAAGCTATTCGGACCTTCAGCGGCCTCGACCCATGGCCAGTTGTCCACCACAAAGTCCGTGGGGTCCTCCAGACTGCCCCTTCTCCCATAGACCATTAGGCCCTCTTTGGCAGCCTGCACCAGGTACGGGATGACGGTGTCGTTCCAGAGGCCCAAGAACCACAGACGAGACTCCTCCACGCTCAGAGGGCAGGAGAGCAGCAGACGAGGGCCCACGCTGAAGTCCACGGAGTTGGCCGTCTCCAGGAACTGCAATGGTGATGGTTTGTGGTGGTTGGCTGGGGTTTGGTTGCAACAATTTAACAAGAGGAGCTACACTGTGCTGTACATTTCTTACCGTACCGCACTAACTGCGCTCTTCTGCTAAGTCTCACAGAAACGTTAACCACCAACGTTAGACACTGCTGCAATGTATTCAACACGCACCTTATTCAACTGGAGCCACACTTTGGGAAGGAACTCCAGCACTCTGACCATATCCTGAGGGAACTTGGCTCCTCGTCTGGCCTCCTCCTGTAGCAGCTTCCTTCTCAGATACCGTCCCAGGTAGCCTTTGACCGGATCCGCGTTGTTGACCCAGTGGACAAAACTGAACACGATCCCATGCAATACAGTACCCACCAACAGTAATCATCCCACTCCCTTGTCGCGCCAAGCTCACCGGAAGCTGTACTTGATCTGCAGCTGCTCAATCTTCACCGACTGATTCATGGTGCCGATGACGAAGGGGCCTCCGTCGTCGACGTGCTGCTTGCGCAGCTCCCCCAGTGGGGAGAAGGCCTCGTTGAAGTTGCGCACCTGGTGGAGGTTGTCGATCAGCAGCACGATGGGGCACCTGAATGGAAGTAGATGAGTGGAGTAAAACGTGAAAAGTGAAGAACTGAAAAGTGAAAAGGGCTGGGAAGTGTGGAGCGGAGCGTGGAGAGTCTAGTGGAGTGAACTGGCTGGAGTAGAGTGAGAGTGGAGTGGAGTGGAGAGTGGAGTGGAGATGAGTGGCGAGAAGTGAGTGGAGTGAAGGTAAACGGAGTGGAGCTGTGCGGAACTAGAAAGTTGAATGGAGAGTGGAGTGGAGTGGAGTGAAGTGAGTGGAGTGGAGTGGAGTGAGCGGAGTTGAGTTGAGTGCGAAGTGGAATGAAGAGTGGCAGGAGAGTAGATTGAGTGGAGCAGTTGGAGTTGTGTGAGTGGGAGTAGTGTAAACGGAACCAAAATGGAAAGTGAGAAAGAACAAAGTGAGACAACTACGGAGCGAGATCTGCCAATATAGTTAGTCTACGAGTCAGCCAATCCTCACCCTGGGCACCCGGACTGCTTGAGCCATCTCGTGACCAGGCCCTCCACCTTCTGTCTGACCAGCTGGTCCGGCGGGGCGTCAAAGTTGCTGCTGCTGGGCTGAGGAGCGTCCGGCAGTGTCAAGCTCTCGATACAGCCGTCCTCTTCGGCTATCGAGTAGCCGTTCTTGACCACCAGATACTCAGCCAGTTTCCTGGCCAGATAGCTCTTGCCCGTGCCTCTGGTGCCGTACAACAGCAGGCGACGACTGTCGGTCAGTTTGGCCAGCAGCTGTTCCAAGTGGGACTTCGGCACCAGGGTCTCCAAAGCGAGGGAGTCGAGAGCGCACTGGGCGGCTCCTGGAATAAAACGTATGAATGTAGATAATGTAGAAGAATCCGTCGTACCGTACCCGTGAAATCCAGTCTTCTAGCCATGCAAAGAGTTCATGCCGTTCACGCGCCAGGAGCGTCAACATTCACTGTAACTGCTGTATTGCACCTTTTAGTCTCAGGCACGCCGCTCTCCGGCTGTCCTGGATGGCCGCCAGACATTTGAAAGGCGGGGCCGCGGGCGGGTTCCTGTTCTTCGCTCGCTGGACGCTCCCCAACGAGTAGCCAATCACCGAGTCGGAATTGATGAGGTTCAAACTGCCGGCCGGGTCCACCTTGTGCAGGAACTCCTGCAGATTTAACACATTTGAAAGTCACTGATTACCGTACTCCACAAATTCAAAATCGCCAACGTTGAGCAGTCGACCCAGTCTCTCGTCCAACTCTTCCCAATTGGTCTGAGAGTCCAGGACCAAATGACCAATGGCCATATCCCTGTCAGCTCTTGTAGAAGAGACTGCAGGGCTGTTGGAAGTGGAGGGCATTTCCCCTGACAAGTCGAGGGAGACGGACACCGGCAGACGAATGGACTGGGAGCGGTCTTCTGAAAGAGTGCTTATTTGGAGCTCTTTCAGTGTGGACTGGATTCCGTCACAAACAGTTTGACAACAGTAGCACTAGCGTTGGGTGTAGCCCGACAGACTAAACCAGCCATCCCTGGAGAGTCGCAAAATTCATGAAAGTACGTGCAATGTAGGTAGACAATTGAAAGGCCTACGCGGTACGACTGCATTTGCCTGCTATTCCTGGTGCTTCCCGGTCATCGATACATCGCTCCGTGACTCATTCATTCCGAGCCTCACCTGTGCAGCTGTTGGACCTGTAGGCTCTCTCCGAGAGTGGCCACTCCTGCTCCGAGGGCGAGAGTATGGCCGAGTGTGGAGCAGCCACTCCGTTGACGGGCAGGCTCATCTGGGAGCCGTAGGCTCTCTCCGCTCCCTCCTGCGCCCCCGAGGAGGAGGAGAGCACCAGACGCTGCAGCTCCTCGTTGTGACTGCGCAGGTTCTGGTTCTCGCTCTGGAAGGATACTGATATTGCAACTCAGAGCGAAATGCTGAACGGAAAGGCATACTACACCTAGGCGATATGTTTTGGACTGTTAAACAGTATCACAAATGTGGGTATCTAAGTATCAGCTTTAGGTAGCTTTAATTTGGACTTTGGTCAGTAGGTATGTACTCCAATAAGCCCCCTCCCCCCACCCCTTCTACCTCAGTTCATCGACATCCAGGCACGCTGTTCAAGGGCGAGTAGTACGGCTGCATGTCGGTGCTGCGGTGCTGGAATCGACCCCCCGGAGCGATTTTCCATACTAATTATTGGGGCAGGACAAATTTTGGACGTTTCGGCGGTGCGGTACTATTTTTCCTATGCTTCAGCGTTACACACGTGCTAAAGGCAAAGTACCGGAGGACAAATTTTGCCTCCCCCTTTTCCAAAGTATGTAAAACCGGCGGTGCGATACTATTTTTCCTATGCTTCAGCATTACACACGTGCTAAAGCCAAAGTACCAGAGGACAAATTTTGTTCCCTTGGGACAGGACAAATTTTGGTCATTTCGCTGCTGCGGTACTATTTTTCCTATGCTTCAGCATTACACACGTGATGAAGCGAATAACCGGAGGGCAAATTTTGCCCCCATTTCCAAAATATGTCAAATTAAATTGATTAATTTTAATTTAATTTAATTTAATTCAATTCACTTTGATTTAATTCAATTTAATTCAATATTTAATTAAATTAAATATAATTTTATTCTATTTTATTAAATTAATTCAATTTAATTTAGGTTAACTACCAAAGGAATTCAAAACATTTATTTAACTTAAATTTATTTAATTACCAAAGGAATTTGAAATATTTCTGTAATTTCCCATAATCAATTTTAAATTGATTAAATTCCATTTTAAAATAGAAATATCAATTTAAAATACCATGGATTCCATTCAAAATTAAAAAAACCAATTAATAAATGCATATAAGATTATTAACAATGGATCTAAAATCTATTAAAAATTGTTTTCTCTCAAAATGGGCAACGAATGCGCCGCCCACGCATTCGCGCGCGCCCTATAATACATAGCGGTCGATCTCAGAAATCCGTAAAAGGAGTGTTAACTGGTGGGAGAACCCTTCGAGCTACTCATCTGCGCCGCGAGTTTCTATGGAAATCGGTTACCGTAACCAAGACGCGAGCTAAAAGGGTAAGTCTCGTTCCGATTCATGGAGCGAGAGTGGCTATAACACTGCGAATTTTGTCGCGCCACCAACAAAACTCGCTCGTTTTCACCTAACGAATGCAGAAAAATCGTCAAATTTTTAACGCCAAATGGTAATTTTTGCTCATTTTGGAGCTCGGCGGAGCCGAATTTTGTCGATTTCATCACGTACCGTGTCAAAATTCGCCCGATTTTGGGCTTCAAATGGGAAAACAGGGTTTCGATCGCAAATAGATCGCCCAAAACCCCCTATATATGCGCCGAAAATATGAAGAAGTTGTTAATTTTGTGCGCAAAAAAACAAAAACATGCTCATTTGGCGCCTGAAATAGGAAAGCTTAGTTAATTTTGTTGCTAAAAATGTAGAAATGCGCCTATTTTCGGCATTGAAACTAGTAAGAATTTGCCATTTTTGTAGCGCGCGACACGAAAATTGCAAATTTGTTATGCAAATTCGTCGATTTTGAATAAATTTTCGCCCGGTTTTGAGCTTCTAGCGCTAAAAATCGCATATTTTTAGATGCAAGTTTGAAAAATCGACAATTTTTAGCCGTATTTAGCTCCGAATACATACTCTGCGAGCGCCGCGGCGTCTCGTTCTAGAACCTCGCCCATTTCCGGCTCGATTCGCCTTCGGAAACGGCCCTTTCTGCTCGCCGTCGCCTTATTCAAGAGGTTACGGTAGTCTGGCTACCGTAACCTCTCGAATAAGATGGCGGCGAGGTGAAGGGGGTGGTGATGTGGTGAGTCATTCGCCCGGAGTAATAGCTTATAAGAGGCTCGCGACGACTTCGCAGCCATTTTGATTTTGAGTTTTGCTTGGAGTTGGCTATGGATGAAAGTGTGAAGATTGTTTCTGTTGCAGTCGACAGCGCCAATGCGTTGTTCGATGAAAGTGCTGCTTTGGGAGAGTTGGAGGAGGAAAGAGTTTGTTCGTTTAGATACATTTTGCCATTTCCTCTCAATTTGCGCGCCGACAGCTCGTGGTGCTGCGCCTTGACCTATTACTACGTGTTCACGGAGAACGCCTTGTTTACCTTTCCCAGAGGAGTAATAGACGCCCACGATACGGAGGAGAATGCGGAAGTCAAACGGGTCGCGTTACCCTCTTGTTCGAAACGCAACGTGAAGGCTTACACTAGCCACATTATGAAGCTGTGCGGCGGAGAGAGAAATGAAGTTTTGGATATCAAGCACAAAGCCGATGGAAGAATTGAAGTCAAAGCGAAAGCGCCCTGGCGCCTGTTCTTATCTTGGGAAATAGCGTGGAAGTTGGGTCTCGCGAAAAGAGGCGATAGAACACCTTTTGTTATCCAACCAGACGAGAAGTCGGTCGGAAGACCTCAGTTGGAGCAGTCAAACTACTTCTTAGAAGCCGACTTTCTACAAAGCAACTTTGTCGTCAGAGATAGGGTATTCGGGTCTTTCGGCATTCTAAAACGAGTTTCTCCGAAGACAGAAACCATCGAAAAGGCCTTCGCTCATCCTTTCAGACACTTTCCTATTAAAAACCACATACCAGTTATGAGACTGTCTCTGAGACACAGCGATACTGGTGAACAGGTCAGATTTGCCGACGAAAGGCTTTCATTCGTTTTCCAGTTGCATTTTTGGAAAATTGCGTGACCGAATGCTTCCCTGATAATCAGGCAAAACAGTTGGCTTTCTCGAAAATGAAGATCACATCGCATGACTTATTGATATCGTTGTGAGACACATTGTTTCCGTGAAAATCAGGCAAACAATGGGCATATGTAGGTAGATTTGCTTCATAAGGGGATAATGACACGAGACATTCGTTGCGAGACCCAATGTTTCCCTGAAAATCAGGCAACCAATGGACATATGTAGGCTTCTTCGAAAATGGAGATATCATGTGACATATTCGTTGTGAGACCCAATGTTTCCCTGAAAATCAGGCAAACAAAGGACATGATGGTTTTTTAAAAAGGCAGATAATATATTCGTTGCGAGACGCAATGTTTCCCTGAAAATCAGGCAAACAATGCATATATATATATAGGACGATCGTCGGGGGTCTTCACTGTTTGTTTGGAGTTGAGATGAGTTATTTGTGGTTTGTAGTGCTGCGGTGTTGTTAGTTATGCCCAAAAAGAAAACTCGTAAAAGGGGGGTCGGTGTGATTAAGAGGCAAAAATCTGTCGCTCAGAAGAAGAAGGATTACAACGCAAAGTTAACCTCGGCTCGAGCTTCGGCGTTTAGACTTCAGCAGCTTCAGCAGCAACAGTTGCTGAACAAGCAACAACAGAAACCCAAACGGAAGGGGAAGGCGGCTCCACATAAGAAAGGGTGAACATGCCTCCGAAGAGGAAGAGAGAGGACTCGTCCTTGATGGGTCCTCTAGAGTTGACTCCAGCCGACGTTCTTATGGTCACCCAAGCCCAAATCGAGCCTCTCTACATGAACGAAAACAGCGGGGAGATAAAATTTCAAGTGGGCACTAGACATTCCAGTTGGCTATCCACATTTATGTACCTAAAGCTGATCTGGACTCTGCGACGCTCCGACGGAACGAAGCTTAAGGATGAGGATTTGGTGGCTCCCTGTAATTTGGCGCCCATTTGCGCCTTCGACAATCTGACTCTGTCGATCAACGGAATGATGATACAAACCAAGGCGGGCTTCCAACATTACATTTCGTATCTGAGAAACAAACTGGGTTACGACAAGGAGTCTAAGGACAATATGCTAAAATGGACCGCGATGTACTATCCCGATCAAGAAGAAAGCTACAATGCAACGCTGGACAACTCGGGGTGGCTCGAGAGGCGATCGAAGACCCAAGACAATGATATAATGGAATCCGTGGTGCTTCTTCCTTTAGAGATCGCGGTGGGAAGTAAGCACCCATCCTTACGCTGCTTGCCGCCTTTCGCCGACGTCGTAGTGAGCCTAAACCACGCCAACGACAAAACTCGCCTGCACAAGGATATCAAAATGAAAACGATGGACTATCAAATGAAAATTTTAGAAGCAAAACTAACGGTGGAATACCTCACGCTAAGCGAGCGTTTTACGTCCTTGGTCACTAATGGGCTAAAGCAGGGCAAAATACTGAAATACCAGTTCAACAGGTTCGGAGTTAACGGTCCGCATTTTATCAAATCCGGATCATCTAATTTTATGGCGCAGGTTTCGCAGGGAAAGATTCCCAACTACATAGTCGTGTTCTTAACAAAGGCTGGTGCCGAATTGGATCAGATGAAGAATTCTTTTGAAATTCCTCATGGCAGCGTCAGCAAACTGTCGTTGAGCGTCGACGGAACTATGATTCCTCCCGAAGAGCTTTCCGTCGCTCGACACGACGTTATACCCGGCCAAATGCCGCCGATTAACGTTCGTCATTGGTACCTACGCCTACTGACGCTTTGCAACGAACTGGTCGGCGGAAGAGAGAACTTCTTCGTACCCATCTCCCTGTTGGAATGGGGGAGCGGAGCGACCTGGTACGCTATTAACCTCGGCGGTTCAAACGCTATCGCCGGCGCTAGCTCCGCCAAAGGACCGATCACCGACGAAGCGGAAGATGACGATGACTTCGAGAAGAGGTCTGGCACCATGCAACTTATGATGCAGTTCCAGAAACAGACGACGGAAGACTATAACGTGCGAATACTAGGCCTGTTCCGCGAAGAAATGTACATAGAAGGCACTGGAATGGTAGGATTGTCGTATACCCCGGGGTTTATGCAGTGATACATATGCGTGCGTGTGGGATCGTCGCTTTGTGAATACGCGTCTCTCTGTATCTTGTGTAGGTAGCATTGTAGTACTCGTGCGCGCTCTGTTGCGACGTTCGACGAAGACATTATTTGTTTGCCCCCCTCGCATTGCACCGAGCTACATCGCGGCCTCGCGAGCGACACGTGTTCGCAGCTTCCCACTTCGGCGGCATTCACTTTTACACTGCGCGGCGTGCGGGCGGCAGCTGTCCGTCTATGGCGGCGAGCCCAAAGAATGGCACACTTCGCAGTGTGAAGTACAGAGTTTAACCTCGTCCGAAGAAGCATACCTTCGTGGCGAATACTTCCTCGACTTATGGCGAGCAAAACTACCGTGAATTGCGCAATAATGGGCAATAATTAACTTTTTCTCTCCCTAGTTGCGCAATATTGCGCAATAATTAGCATTTCCTCTCCCTAGTTGAAGCGCAGACTAATTGGACTCGCACGATGCGTTTTGTTCATCTATGCTGAACAATACATAGTTTACCTATTTGGATGAGGTTAAACGCCCGACTCACCTTCGTCTAGTTTCGCATCGCGTTGTGTAGAAGCGGGTGAGTCAAAACTCGAAAGTAGCTGCGAAGCATCCTTGCGCCCCAAGCGAATGATGCTGGGAATATTTGAGCTGACCGGGCCGGACTGGACTACTGTCGTGGAACGTGTCCGCTTCGATTCCCGGTAAGACCAAATCTTGTTTTGCTAAGCAGCAGCCGGGCGTCAACAGACGAGATCTCGACGTGCGTCCGTTCGTTCGACATGATGATTGGATCTCCCCCCTCACCTCGCCGCCGTCTTATTCGAGAGGTTACGGTAGCCAGACTACCGTAACCTCTCGAATAAGGCGACGGCGAGCGGAAAGGGCCGTTTCCGAAGGCGAATCGAGCCGGAAATGGGCGAGGTTCTCGAACGGGACGCCGCGGCGCTCGCAGATTATGTATTCGGAGGTAAAATATAGCAAAAAATTGTCGATTTTTTAAACTTGCATCTAAAAATAAGCGATTTTTAGCGCTCGAAGCTTAAAACTGGGCGAAAATTTGTTCTAAATCGACGAATTTGCATAACGGATTTGCAATTTTCGTGTCGCGCGCTACAAAAATGGCAAATTCTTTATAGTTTCAATACCGAAAATAGGCGCATTTCTACATTTTTAGCAACAAAATTAACAAAACTTTCCTATTTCAGGCGCCAAATGAGCATGTTTTTGTTTTTTTGCGTACAAAATTAACAACGTCTTCGTATTTTCGGCGCACATATAGGGGGTTTTGGGCGATCTATTTGCGATCGAAACCCTGTTTTCCCATTTGAAGCCCAAAATCGGGCGAATTTTGACACGGTACGTGATGAAATCGACAAAATTCGGCTCCGCCGAGCTCCAAAACGAGCAAAAATTACCATTTGGCGTTAAAAATTTGACGATTTTTCTGCATTCGTTATAGCCGCTCTCGCTCCATAAATCGGACAGAGACTAACCCTTTTAGCTCGCGTCTTGGTTACGGTAACCGATTTCCATAGAAACTCGCGGCGCAGATTAGTAGCTCGAAGGGTTCTCCCACCAGTTAACACTCCTTTTACGGATTTCTGAGATCGACCGCTATGTATTATAGGGCGCGCGCGAATGCGTGGGCGGCGCATTCGTCGCCCATTTTGAGAGAAAACAATTTTTAATAGATTTTAGATCCATTGTTAATGATCTTATATGCATTTATTAATTGATTTTTTTAATTTTGAATGGAATCCATGGTATTTTAAATTGATATTTCTATTTTAAAATAGAATTTAATCAATTTAAAATTGATTATGGGAAATTACAGAAATATTTCAAATTCCTTTGGTAATTAAATAAATTTAAGTTAAATAAATGTTTTGAATTCCTTTGGTAGTTAACCTAAATTAAATTGAATTAATTTAATAAAATAGAATAAAATTATATTTAATTTAATTAAATATTGAATGAAATTGAATTAAATCAAAGTGAATTGAATTAAATTAAATTAAATTAAAATTAATCAATTTAATTTGACATATTTTGGAAATGGGGGCAAAATTTGCCCTCCGGTTATTCGCTTCATCACGTGTGTAATGCTGATGCATAGGAAAAATAGTACCGCAGCAGCGAAATGACCAAAATTTGTCCTGTCCCAAGGGAGCAAAATTTGTCCTCTGGTACTTCGCCTTTAGCACATGTGTAATGCTGAAGCATAGGAAAAATAGTATCGCACCGCCGGTTTTACATACTTTGGAAAAGGGGGAGGCAAAATTTGTCCTCCGGTACTTTGCCTTTAGCACGTGTGTAACGCTGAAGCATAGGAAAAATAGTACCGCACCGCCGAAACGGCCAAAATTTGTCCTGCCCCAATAATTAGTATGGAAAATCGCTCCGGGGGGTCGATTCCAGCACCGCAGCACCGACATGCAGCCGTACTACTGGGCGAGTAAAGAGGGCGCTTGTTGGAGGATTAACAGAAACATTAACCTCAATTCAATCAACTTAAGTTAATGCAACTCAAGTTCAATTCACTTTACAATTCATATCAATCGATCGTGGGCAGGATACGCGACAAATTCAGACAGAATTACCAATTTGGCCTTCATATACAGTGGAACACTAATTGCTCTGCCTACTGTATGTAACGCACCTTCAACTTGTTGAGCGAGTCCTTGAGCTGGTCCAGTTGTGACTGCGAGGTCAGCGCCTCCAGTCGAATGTCCGTCAGGGCGGTCTCCCTCTTCTCCAGCTCCTTCTTCAGCGTCTGCACCAGCTCGTGCGCGTTCTCCTCGTCCATCTCGTTCAGACTGCAGAGTTGTGTGGATACTGTAGTCCCGCCAATAAACACGCCACCACCAATAATATGTGCTCCCTCCCCTTCGCACTATATTGTACATAATTATGTACCCAGTATTGAGACATATGAAGGGTTCAGTTGATAACTCCTTCCTATCCCCCACCTCCACTCATATCGAATAAGCGCCCCTTTTATGTTAAGATAGATTAAACCCAACAGCGCTTAGGGCGCTTATTGGAGTATCTACGGTATATCTATTTGTCTGAATTTATATTCAGATTTCATAGGCTATGCAAAGAAAACTCACGCGTTAGCCGAGCCAGTGAGTCGTGTGTCCCTGGCCCCATGCATGGGACTGTTCTGATAGCTGGCGAAATGCGACTTCTCCACTGAATGAGCTCTCGAATTCTGGTCTGGCTTCAGCTCCGCTTTGCCCTGCTGTTTGGAATTCTTGGCTCCCTTGCCGCCGAAAGCTCGACTGAACGAGCTCCGGATCTGGAATGGGAATGAGATAATGTACAACTCTGCTGGCACTTCGAGATGAAGCAATTTGCAGGCATCTTAAGACATGAGTGCGATACATACATTCATCGCCACGCAGCGCAACCACCGCAAAGACCACAATCACAAAACACGTTCTAAAACTGCGCAAGACAAGGCTCTCCTTGGACAGCGATCGAACCTGGAGCGCGTCCACTCCCTGGCACGTTGTCAAAAGTGCAATTATTAATTTAAGCATCATTATTCCATCTGCTCTCAGAAGAGTTTACTCACCCAGCTCTTCTTGCCCTTGGGAGTCAGGGAGTTCTTGTCCGCCTTGCTCCCCTTGCTGGAGTTGCTCACGGTGGAGCGCTGACTCACGGTGCTCACCACGCTCTCGCAGGAGGGCTGGCGCACCAGGGGGTTGCCTGGAGTTCGAAGTGTTGGAGTACTGTATCCTTACAGCGAGTACTACAGAACGTTAGTACAGTATCCACACTGCAGTACAGCACAATATGATACAATGAAGTACAATACGGTACAGCACAGTTCGTATGTAAAAAGCACAGTATTCACAGTACAGCACAGTACAGTACAGCACAACGCCTACCGGATCCATTCAGATTGACGCCTCCGTTGGGCTGAACTTGAAGCTGCTGTTGCTGCTGATCGCAGAAGGTGTGTCTGCGCTGCAGAATGGGACTGCTCAATTGCTCGATGCTGATCCCGGCCTCCCTACTAAGCTCTCTGAGAAGCTCGATCTTCTGCCTCAGGTCGACCACTTCGCTGTCCTGTAAGGTTATTTCAAAGTCTAATTCAAAACTTCAAATCCGGCGCCTCTACAGTACTCCTCACCTTCTTCTGGGAGGCGGTCTGCAGCGTGTTCACTCGTTTGGACATCCCCTGCAAAGCCTTGTCGAAAGCCTGCACCATTTGCGTGTAGGTAGACTGCTGTTGGGTGAGAGACTTGACTTTCTCGCGATAGGCGTCGACCTCCCGGTGGAGCTTGCGAATCTCCAGCTGGTAGCGCTCTTCGGAGCTCTGACAATAGAGTCATGTCTTGTCTTAATCAAGTTTAATTTGTTTAAATATCATTCTGTTGACGTCAGTCAATTTTGAGTCAATTTAATGGTTCAGTTTAATCAGTCTGATTT
>JASAMZ010007553.1:0-15517 GCA_030248115.1 Linhomoeus sp. GSCO2_2 | reverse complement strand
GTGTCCACCCTGCCCACTTACTAGGCCTACCCAACGCAAAAGACCGTTTGCAAATCGGCCGCTTCACTCGCGAACGCCGTTGACTCAAAGTTTCTGCGTTTCGCGCACAATCGCTATATACTCCACACTGTTTGTGGAGTATAAGAACTTTCCTTAGGAAAGGCACGTATATGCAACAATATTCGCCTGCTGCGCAATTTCAAGCAAAATTTTCTACATTTAACTTCAAAATCGGCAAAATTTCGCCTGCGTCGCTTATTTTTGACAGATTTTGGTACATTTTCGGTCAAAAACACGCAAAATTTTCGACTGTGGCGCTATTTTTGGGCAGAATTATCGCTGTTGATAAGCCAAAACTGTCATTTTAAAGGCAAATTTTGCAGTAAAACGGTACAAAAACGAAAAAATATGCGCCTGCGGCGCAATGGAAAAATAGTCGAAAAATTTCTGAAGTGGCGCCCCCCCCCCATTCGAAAATCCTGGGCCCGCCACTGGTCTGACTGTCTGTCGCCGTGTCTTTCTTACCGCAAAGCGCGCCGCATTCTCCTTCTTCCCTCTGTGTCTGCAGAAGATTCAACCTGACGATTCCGGCGCGCAGCCTCTGCACTCGGCATCGCTGCAGGGGAGGCTGCAAAGGGGACTCGGGCGCCGGTCTCTTCTGCAAGGAGCAGACGAGGGGAGGACGATGGGGGGAGGAGGCGACCTCATGGACTGTCCAAGGGGTAGTCTCCTTCGGCGTGTCTAACTGCGACGCGTCGATACCAAACGTGTTCGTGCGCGTGGCCGACTATCTCGAGTGGGTCGAGAGGACCATGCGTGGTGAGGCCAGCAGTCGCACTCACACGTGACACCTCGTCACTGTACCCGCTGGTTTCACGGCGGGTGTTCCGCTGTTCCGCAATTTCAGGAGACTGTAGTCAACAGCTGTTGGCCGACTTGGCCCGCAGGCGCAACTGTGACCACGCGCTGACAATACACCTGCCATCGACTGGCGAGGCCACGAATCGGAAGGCGATACTCTTCTGTCGGCCTGATTTCCACTTGCCCGATGGAGAGAGCTCACAACTGGTCACCTGCGAGAACGCCACCTGGTCGGAAATCGACGCGTGCCTCCCTCGTGACGGTCTGTAACTGAGGCGCTACTGAGAACAGTACAGTTATCTTCAGCACGCAATTTGCCCATAATCACGAGATGTTTCAGATGCAGAGACCTGCAGTGTGGAACTGCTCAACGCCACAGTACGCCAGATGAATTTTGATCCTCAAAAGACGATGTTTCCAAATGGATTCCGCGTAGAAGCCGGACAGTCTGTGAAGGTGTTCTGTCGTCCGGGTATGTTCCTACCCGACGGAGCTAATTATCTCCCGGTCGCCTGCCGACGATCGATGTCAAGCAACAGGAAGGTTTCGTGGGCAAAGATACAGTGGGGGTGCCGCCGAAAGTGGCCAGGTATTACTTTTGGGTGCCTGCGAGTTGGAGTATCGAGCGATGTACAAACAAAGCGTCATATTTAGCCGGCTGCAGTACCACCCAGTTCAATGCCACGGCTAGCGCCCTGAATTTCGACCCTGAGAACACATTACTGGTGGGGGACCACTTGCCTATAGGCGGCCATGCCTTCACAACGTGTCGTCAGGGGTGGAGGTTGCCGTCTGGCTTGACATCTGAAGTGTTCTATTGCAAGGTGAACACAACTGGCGACGCAGTTTGGGTCCTTCCAAAAGAGCAGTGCGTTCCATCAAAACGAGTACTGATAAATGGGTTGATCTACGATCTGATCCGCCGGATAACACGGAATTACATCAAAGTTCTTACGTGACATTCTTGGAAGTTCAAACGGCGCTCTGTGACTTTCGACGACCTACACACAGAAGTAGGTAGGCATGTATACGTAGTACGGGGACTGGATCGATTAGTCCGCGAAGTTTTCGGACGTAGAGGTGTATAACCGTGTAGTCAGAGGTGCGTTTCGCGTACATCACCGCTGTGCAAGTACGATTGTAGGTACATTCGTAGGCAGGTCGAACGTTGAATACGTACATACATAGGTAGGTCGGTTGTGGGTTGAAGGGTCGCGCGCCAGCTACATTAGTTGCCTACCAGCACAGCACGTCAAATGCCGCCGGATTCAGAGAAGAAGCACGGCGCTGTGCAGCATCTTTCTGGTACTGATTGGATTCTTGTCTGATGAAAGCCGTGTCTGATGGAGAAATACCATCGTCACTTGTAGAGGAAGAGGACCAGTCAGTTCTTCCGGCCTCGAGCTAGCTTACACTTCAGCGACTCAGCGCTACGATCATCGGCTTTGAAAGCAACAGGTAGGAACAACGGAAAGAACGCAGCAATACAAAGCAAAACAAAGAGTGAACGCAGGCAAAATGGTAGTCGACACTACATATAGATCAAGGCGTCTCGCTTTCGTCGTCGCGGCAGCTGCTCAGCCAGGGTCTCCAGAAATCAGCGCGCATTTGGGCGACCTCTTCCCCCTCTTCCACCAGCTGCACGGACTCTCCCACAATGAGACTGCCCGGCCGAATGTCCAACTTGTTATGACGCGGACACCAGCAGGGCCGCATCTGGCTGTGGAAGATCTTGAGCGGAGGCAGGTGGGCGGCCCTCTCCGTTGGCTGTGGAGTGAAGACGGAGTAGCTGTTGCAGGAAAGGTGTACCGTGCGGACGTCGAGGCTGACTAGCGAAGGGCAGAAGTGGATCAAGTCGACGAAACCGACTGGAACCGCCTTGCAGTTCCACGGTTCCACTAGTAGCATTCCAATGAGCACCCTCTCGAGCAGAGGGGCAGCGAGGGCCAGCGATCGCAAGAGAGAGCCGCCGCTTCTCTCCGCACAGTGGGTAGCGTCCAAGTGGGTCAGACTATGGAACTGCGGTCGGACGAAGTCGGCCGGCGCGGCCAGCGGTCCCCACAAGAAAGCGAGATGCGCTGAGGAGAAACGCCTCAGGCACTTGAGCGTGGGATGCACCAAATTGACGATGAAGCCGTGACTGTCGTTGTCTGACAAAGTGTCGCCCAAGCACAGTTCCTCCAGCCCTTTCAGGGGGACAATCTTGGCTAGGCACTGGCGTGGCGAGACGCAAGCTACGTCACTGGGAGCTGGCAAACTGAGAGCGCGCAGGCTGCGGCTCTAGTCGGTGGCCAGCACCTCCCTAGCCCAACTGCCCCTAGCCAGTGAGTGAATCGCACAGTTTTACGGTGATTACAGTCACACCATGACGAAATCATTGTCCGTTGTCGAAATGCTGTTAAATCACTTTGAAAATTCACCACAAGCAATGCTGGTGCGTCATACCAGGAACTGTAGAAATCTCCAGCATTATAAATGAAGAACGCACCGTCTCAAAACGGGTGGAACAAGTATCAGATTTGCCAATATATGTACATGAGACGTTCTCGCGAAAAATGTAGTAAAAGTGGCCAGGGGGGTCAGCAGCCAGAGTCGCCACCCCATACGTCTGGTAGGTAGTTAAGTTTGTAACAGAGTGCCACAGGTCCGGCCGCTCAATTCCTCCTCTAGCGGGAGTTATGACGACTTTTCTGAACCCTACACTTTCGCGGCGCGCCAGTATTTTCAACTTCCGCGGCGAATAACTACAGGTAGACAGCAGACCGAAGGCTCAAATTTGGCACACTTCTAGTACCCGACAACAACTATGTGCCACAGAAGTGAGAAGTCTCTACGCTGAGCACAGCGTCGACACGGTAAGTCCGAAGAAAAAATTTTTTAAGCCATTGTATCTCAACAACGCTAGATCCGATCGGCCCAATTCTTCGCCCATCTTGTAGAGCGATCGATTCTGCATTGGATTCCGTTGAGAATAGGGTGTCCCCAAGATAGCGGTTTTTCGTGAAAATTGCCAATTTAGAAATAGGTATGCCAATTCGTCGGCTTCAAAGAGGAACCGAGCGGCAATCGGCTTTAAATTGCCAATTCGTCGGCTTCAAAGAGGAACCGAGCGGCAATCGAAGACAAGAAGAACAAGAAGAAGAAGTTCGTAGGAGTACAATTTTGTGGTATTTTGTTGAATAAAGGATAATTTTGTATCTAGTGAATCTGTTGCGCAAACTGGTGCCAGTCATCTACTGATGATGGTCGCGCTGGCACTGAGTGGCTGAGTCTAGATGTAGCGACCGAAACTCAGCTAACGCTTGTCGTCTGAAATATTGAAGTCAAACTAAAATTTTGATGGTACGTAAACTGTTGTGATACTGTGTGTGTCACGTATGCAATTAGAAAATTGGCACACTATCTTTTCTGACGTTTCCTTAATAACTCGAAAAAGAAGCACCAATTCAATTTCCTGTTGCCGCCAGTTTATGCGCATCAACGTTCTCTACAATTTGTGTCTGAATGATGTGTTTCGAATTCTGCACCGATTTGCGTGCTGTGCGCTAGTTCAAGCACACGCGGCCATTTTGACCAGCCTCGTTAACTAACCTCTATTGGGCCTACCTTTTACAGGCAACAGCTTCTGACCAATTTTTGCCGTTCGGGCTCGGCTAATGTGAGCCAGCGGACTTTGCCATATGGCAGTCCGCTTGCTCACATTAGCCGAGCCCGAACGGCAAAGATTGGTCAGAAGCTGTTGCCTGTAAAAGGTAGGCCCTATAGAGGTTAGTTAACGAGGCTGGTCAAAATGGCCGCGTGTGCTTGAACTAGCGCACAGCACGCATTCATAGAGCGATTTTTTAAAATTTTTCAAAAAGGGTGAAATTTCTCAAAATCGGTACAGAATTCGAAACACATCGTCAAGACATGAATTGTAGAGAATGTTGATGCGCATAAACTGGCGGCAACCGGAAATTGAATTGGTGCTTCTTTTTCGAGTTATTAAGGAAACGTCAGAAAAGATAGTGTGCCAATTTTCTAAAATGGCAATTTTCTCGAAAAACCGCTATCTTGGGGACACCCTATTCTCAACGGAATCCAATGCAGAATCGATCGCTCTACAAGATGGGCGAAGAATTGGGCCGATCGGATCCAGCGTTTTTGAGATACCATGGCTTAAAAAAAATTTTTTTTCTTCGGACTTACCGTGTCGACGCTGTGCTCAGCGTAGAGACTCACTTCTGTGGCACATAGTTGTTGTCGGGTACTAGAAGTGTGCCAAATTTGAGCCCTCGGTCTGCTGTCTACCTGTAGTTATTCGCCGCGGAAGTTGGAAATACTGGCGCGCCGCGAAAGTGTAGGGTTCAGAAAAGTCGTCATAACTCCCGCTAGAGGAGGAATTGAGCGGCCGGACCTGTGGCACTCTGTTACAAACTTAACTACCTACCAGACGTATGGGGTGGCGACTCTGGCTGCTGACCCCCCTGGCCACTTTTACTACATTTTTTCGCCGCGCCTCAGCGCGGCGAGGTGTATATATACGGACGACAATGTGTGTCTGTGTGTGTGTGTGTGTGTGTGTGTCTGTCTGTCCGTCGCACAAAAGTAAGATATGTGACATATGTGGTCAAGTAGAGTCAAGGTCGCTGAGCACGGATCCGATGTCCGTTTCTGTTGCTAATTTTGCATTTTCGAGATATTCGCAATTAAAATTCGAAAATGTCGAAAATCGACTTGTTCGTCTGATGCGCTAGCCGCGAAATTTCTTCAGAAATGGAAGGGGCATGGACCGCGGATAATTTGTAACACAGAAGAAATTTTTTGCAAATGTGGAATTTAATAGAAATAGCGATTATTTGTCAAAATTGCATACATTGACTGAAATACAACGTCATTTATTGACGAATGTGAATGCAGAAATGGAAAGGTCGTATGCCAATAAGGATTTGTGACATAGCTTTGCAGTTTCTAAAAATTGCAATTTCGAGATATTTACAATTAAAATATAAAAATGTCAAAAATCGACTTGTTCACCTGATGATATATCGGCGAAATTTCTTCAGAAATGGAAAGCGTATAGACTGCGGATAATTTGTAACGCAAGAGAAATTTTTGCAAATATGGAATTTAATAGAAATACGCGATTATTTTTCAAGATTCCATAAATAACAAAACAGAACGTTGTTTTTTGATGAATTTGAACGCAGAAATGGTAAGGCCGTATGCCAATAAGAATTTGTGACATTGTTTTACAGTATTATTAAATTCCAATTTTGAGATATTTAGAATTAAAATTTAAAAAATGTCAAAATTGAGATTTTCGTCTGATGGCCAGAACAGCTGTTTATTGATGAATGTGCACTCGGAAACAGAAATGCGTACGCTGAACACAGGAATTCGCTCGCACCAAACTTTCGGCAAGTTTTTTTGTTGAATGTGACGTTTTCACACAGGTAGGAAACATCAGATAAACGGCGTCGTATCATGCCGATAACATATAGCGAACGCGGCGATAATCACTGAGCTTCAGATCAGCTGTACAGACAACCGTATCGTGGGGATAGCTGCACTTGGTATTAAGGTACACATTCTCAAGACACTTTCTCCAGATGCGGCTACGACGTGTACAAAGTTCACTATACTGTTCACCAAAATTTGACAGACACAAAGTATAGATTGAACTTTTTACACACACAGCTTGTTCGCGAGAACGTCTCATATGTAGGTTAGTGAAGCAATACGTATGTTTGTTACTGGTTCAGTTACGTATTGTTGTCTGAATTGAATGAATTTGTAATGCGAGAATCGACAATTTGTAGACAAATTTCGCGCCAAATCTTTAAACCATTCCATAAATTTCAAATTTGACCACCTATTCAAACAGCGCCAAAAACGAATCCTCTTCCTTGGGCTCCTTCTACCACACAGCGCCCTGTCCACCCCAACCGGCCATCTCCTCTCTCCGCTCCTTCTCCTCCTCCTTCTTCCTCGCCTTCTCCTCCGCCTTCTTCTTCTCCTCCTTCTGTATATTTCAATAATTTGAAAAGGAGCCAAAAAAGAGTAAAATTCAAATTCCCACCTCATCGCAGAGCAGGCAGCGGCCGAATTCCTTGTCCACTCGACAGCTCAGGCGGCGGAGAGTCGCACTTCTCCCAATACATGGCGCCGTGGCGGCAGGCAGGACGCAAGGCGCACATCCGATCACCTCGGCTCTTCTCCGCGCGGCGGCCTCATCATGACAACGGGCACGAACGGCACTGGCCTCGGACGCGGCGGCGCCCTCTTCCGGTAGGGTCGCAAGCGCTCCCTCTCGAGCCGCCACTTGGCGCGCAGCTGGTACATGGTAACAGTGTCCTCCGCCGAGAAGGTCTTCCGGCAGTTGTCGCACTTCATCACCCCATCTCTTATCACTTTCACGCAGTCGGAATGGAGCCTCGCGAACTCTTCTCCCTCCTCGTCCCAGTCGGCCGATTGGTCCTCCTTGGTTCAGTTAGTGCTAAGGGGCGAGCGAGCGAGCGAGAGAGAGTGGCGAAAAGAAGTGTTGGTGCAATGAGGAGGGAATATCGGCTGCGATGGCGCAGCACACATGCCTTTGTTCGCCAGCCCCCAGCCGTGCGACACACTACGAGAGCTCGGCGTGCTACGTGCGTCCGTGCGTCAGTCCGGATCTCCTATCTCGGCGCTGGAAAGTCGTCGAGCGACGATCTTGGGCGCGTTCGATGGTCGAGACACAGAAATGCGAATTTCGCGAGTTACATTAATGGGTGAACTCCTACGTCAGTCAGAATACAAACTTCACTTTCGAATACCGAGCTTGTCTGCGAAACGCGACCACAAGCGCCCACATACGTGCTCAGAATCCGCTCGGTCTTGTGCCTGTGCGTCCTTTTAGCATGCAGAGCGGCCTCGGCTAGCGCCGCTGCCAACTTCACCTCCTGCAGAGGGGAGAGAACTGTTTCTCTTGGCAAAAACGAGAAGTCGCCACTATTTAGTTATCAAACAAGCTGTTTTAAAAAAGTTGAGTTGTTTTAATAATACAGAGTGGTTTGCGAGTGTTTTAAAGTGGAAGAGTAAAAGAGTGGATACTTTTGTAAAGTATTTCGAAGCCTTTCCGATATGACGCGCGCCCGCCCGGAGTCCACTATTCATGCGCCACTTCTGACACGCTCCTTTCTGAGAGGTTCTTGCAGGGCAACATTGGGATCGCCCGGGATTATTTTTTTGAGCAAGACACGCGCATTTCTGAGCGGTTGTTGCAGGGCAACATTGGGATCGCCCGGGATTAATTATTTTTGCAGACAAAGTTGTTCGCAAGACAAGGGTTTAAAAAAACAAAAGTATTTCTTTAGGAATGACCGTTCAACAACTGCCTCAACGTAAGCTTTCAAACGGCCGAACGATGCCGCTCTACAACGTAAGACGAGCGAGTTAGGGCCCATTTGCTGTTTGAACCTTTGGGTTACTGTAGTTCGCGATATTCAAACTTTTGAGTTTCGACCAATAGAAGAACAAATGATCAGTGAGTCAAGAGCTATCCAGCAACTCAAGATCGTCCCTCTACGACGCACGCTGAGCGAGTTAGAGCGATTCCTATGCTAAAAACGCAAGAATGTCGCTTTTCGTGGTGCGTGTTTGCGTAATTAACAAATTTTTTAATGCCAAACGAAAGAGCACGTTGAGACCTTTTAGTTGACCTATCGCACGCCGCTCTACGACGTAAGACGAGCGTGTTAGAGCCGTTTTGCGTTTTGGACTTTCGGGTTACTGTAGCGCGCGCAATTCAAACTTTTGAATTTCGACTTCTCTTAACGGAATTATCAGTGTGCCGAAACCTATTCAACGAACTCAAGATCGTCTCTCTATGACGGAAGACGAGCGAGTTAGATAAGTTTTGCGTTTTAAACCTTTGGGTTACTGTAGCTCCCGAAATTCAAACTTTTGAGTTTCGACCAATAGAAGAACAAATGATCAGTGAGTCGAGAGCTATCCAACCAACCCAAGATCGTCTCCGTATAACGCACGCTGAGCGAGTTAGAGCGATTTCTGCGTTAAAAACGCAAGAATGTCGCTTTTCGTGTTGCGTGTTTGCGTAATTAACAAAAGTTTTAATGCCAAACGAAGGAGCACGTCGAGACCTTTTAGTTGACCTATCGCGCGCCGCTCTACGACGTAAGACGAGCGAGTTAGAGCCGTTTTAAGTTTTGACCTTCGGGTTACTGTAGCGCGCGTAATTCAAAGTTTTGAATTTCGAAACCTCTTAGCGACATTACCAGTGAGTCGAGAGCTTTCCGTAGAGCCCAAGATCGCCTTCCTACGACTTACCGACGCCGAGATCTAAGAGCGTGACGCACGGACGAACGAACGCACGCACGCACGCACGAAAAGCTCTCGTAGGGGTTCGCCCGGCTGAGGCCGGGCGAAAAAAAACGAAAGGCTCTAAACACTTGGCTAACCCCGTTACCACCAATACTCTAATGAGCCACAGGGAAGCCGAATTTTTTCGCCGCCCCCCAGGGCGGCGAGTATATATACGGACGCTAATGTCTGTTCGTGGGTCTGTGTGTCCGTCCGTCCGTCCGTGTGTGTCACAAAACTAGACATGACGGTTAGTGCCACCCGATGGAGTCGAATGCGCTGAGTAACGTGCCGTTGTCCGTTTCTGTTGCTAATTTCGCTATTTCGAGATATTTACAATTAAAATACGAAAATGTCAAAAATGACACTTTTATTTACAAGTCGTATCGGCAAAGTTTTTGCTGAAATGGAAAGGGCAAAAGACGCGATGAATTTGTGACATAGTTTCGGATTTTGGAATTCATGAAATTAGAGATATTTTCAAGGTTTTTGTCAAAATTCCCAAATTTCGACAAATTCAAACAGCTTAAATTTTAAAACTTCTTTGCACCGATGTATCGAGCATAGTCTGCCAAGTATTTAGCAAATGGTTTCTGCGAATATAATTAACGAAATTTAGGATATTTTTAAGGATTTTGTCAAAATCTCCAAATTTCGACAATTTCAAACAGCTTCAATTTCAAAATTTCTTTCCACGCATGTGTCGAGCATAGTCTGCCAAGTATTTATCAAATAGTTTCAGATTTTATAATTAACGAAATTAGGGTTATTTTCAAGGTTTTTTTCAAAACTCCCAAATTTCGACAAATTCAAACAGCTTAAATTTCAAAACTTCTTTGCACCGATGTGTCGAGCATAGTCTGCCAAGTATTTAACAAATAGTTTCTGCGAATATAATTAACGAAATTATGGATATTTTTAAGGATTTTGTTAAAATCTCTAAATTTCGACAATTTCAAACAGCTTAAATTTCAAAATTTCTTTCCACGGATCTGTCGAGCATAATCTGCCAAGTATTTACCAAATAGTTTCAGATTTTATAATTAACGAAATTAGGGATATTTTCAAGGGTATTGTCAAAATTCCCAAATTTCGACAATTTCAAACAGCTTAAATTTTATAATTTTTTTACATTGTTGTGTCGGGCATAGGCTGCCAACTATTTAGCAACTCGTTCTAAGTTTTATAATTAGCGAATTTTGGGATATTTTCAAGGTTTTTGTCAAAATTCTCAAATTATGACAATTTTAAACAGCTTAAATTTCACAATGTCTTCGCGTTGATGCATTGGGCATAGTATGTCAAGTATTTAGTAAGTAGTTCTAGATTTTATGATTAAAGATTTTAGGTATATTTTCAAGGTTTTTGTCAGAATTTCAAAATTTCGGCAGTTTCAAGCAGCTAAAATTTCAACATATCTTCGTGTGGATGCATCCGGGCCTAAGCCCAAAAGAATAGGGCGTCGTCCCATTTATACCCTTTTCAATAGGGCGTCGTCCCATTTATACCCTTTCAAAAGGGCGTCGTCTCATTTAGACGCTTGTATTGCACTGTGTACTTGCGGCGAATTTTTCTGATCCATTTATGGATCAGTTGCCACAATTATAAGCGCAAAGTGTTCCTGCGGCGAATCTTCTGATCCATATGTGGATCAGGTACCACGAACAAATCCAAGACCAATTGCGGCTATACCCCACTAGATTGTCGGCTAAATGTCTAGCGGCACTTCACTATCCAGTGCACATTATCGCGCACACGCTCTCAAGTTTGCACTGATGCCAACGTGGTGCCACAGTTTTTAGACAAAGCTTGTTCAACCTCCCTCTTGGGGGGCGGGGTAGTAACGAAAGGGGGGGGGGGGGGGGGGGGGGCTTATTTGGGTGTTAAAAAACAGTGTATTACTCTGTACCTGTGGGGTGTCCTGTTGAGTGGCCAATATAGCCTGGGGCGTATCTCCCTTCTCGTTGGCGGCACCCACGTCGGCCCCTTTGGCCAGCAGAAATCTGGGTGTAAATTATTAGAGGGTATCGTTTAGTTTTTCTGCATTTTCGTCCACTTTCCAGCCGATATTCGCAGACAGAAGTCATACACACCTGACCAGTTCCCACTGCGACCTCCGGCAGGCCACATGTAGAGGCGTATCGCCATAGTTATTAGCCGCCGACAGAGCTCTGAGTCCCGTGATTTTGATCAGTCTATCGGCTATGGGCACGCAGCCAGAGTAGGCCGCCCAGTGCATGCAGATGTTGCCTTCCTGAAAAGGGGTTATAATGTACAGAGGGCTAGAAAGAGGGGGGGGGGGGGAAGGGGGTGGAGTGAAGAAGGGGGTGGAGAGTGGGTTGCCCCCCCCCCCCCCCCCCCCCGAGGGGGGAGGGGGAAGGAGTAGGGAACGCAAGTCTTCTAATAGATACCTCCCTTCATCACCCCCCCCCCCCCCTCCAATCCCCACCCATCTCCCTCATCCCACTCTACAGCACACCAAACTACAATTCCCTACCAAATCAGTGAGCATGGGCCTAGCGCCCCTATCGAGTAGCATTTCGGCTATTGGGGCCTGTCCGTGCTCCGTCGCCCAACTAAGGGCAGTCCAACCGCCGTCGTCCTGTGAAAGCGAAAAAATATACAGGGTGGGTGTTATTTTGTTTCGAATCTTCTTCAGGTCGAAAGAACAATAGCTATTCGCGACAAGCGGTGCATGCATAACGGTCTCTGTTTTGCGGACCTATTCGACGTAGTAATCGGTTAGGCTAAGCCCTCAGGGCAAATCGCCTTCAATTCCATTGGTACTTCTACAGGCTGCAATTCTTCAAGACAAGCAATGGCTAATTCAATGAGAAGTCTACGGTGGCCATTGCCGTTGCGGGCCCAGGATTTTCGATGGGGAGCACATAATCCAAAAAAAAAATTTTCCTAAGCGCCGCAGGCGGAAAATTAGCATTTCTAGGCCATTTTAATGACAAAAATCACCCAAATTCGACTTTGCGAAGCCTTGTACACCTTGATATCAGCATTAAAATTGCGCCGCTATCGAAAATATTTATGTTTTTCGACTACCCTATACCAAACCGAAATTTTTCAATATTCGTACATGGTATAAGAAAATTTTTTCTTAAGGTCGGACCAAATGCCCCCCCCCCCCGCCCTGGAAACGGCTAGTGAACGCCTCCCCACCCCCCACAATTGCGGCGCAATGCTGTACCGAGTCCCAAAATTTGAAATTCCACAGTACAGTACGCCCCAACCTTGGCGTTGATGTCGATGAGTCTGGAGCGCAGCAGGTGTCCCACCACCTTTACATGGCCGTTGACCGCCGCTATATGCAGCGCTGTGCTACTGCCCGTGTCGCGGTAGTAGCACTGGAAAACCGACGCAAAAACTAATTTCTCAAACTTGAAATTAATAAAAATCACGAACTTTTATGCTGGGATCCGCGCCGAACGTCAGTAGCAAGTGAGCCACGCTGGGGTGACCCCTGTCGCAGGCTTCCATCAACGCGGTTAGACCCACCCCGTTGGATAGGTTTGGATCTGCCCCACCCTGTAGAAGATATTCTTTGTGATACGGGGGTTGGGTGGAATGGGGGGGGGAGGGACGAAGAGGAAGGGAGGGGGGGGGGGGGGAAGAGGGAGGAGGGATGAAGAAGAAGGGAGAGGGGGGAGGGAGGTGATTCAGCCTGCACGACTGTGTGGGCAGATAAATGCCCTGTAAATAGTCAACCAACATCATTGACCATTCTTTCAACCCCTGCAGTGTCAGCGGTCAATCATCACCCACCTGCAACAGCACGTATCCCAACAAGAAGTCCCCCCTCTCTGCTGCCACGTGCAATGGTCTATTTCTCCTCTCGTCCAGCGGGGCGTTGGGGTCGGCCGAGCTCACTGTATGCTCACAAAACTCGAAATTTCGCATGGTTAAAACATTGTGTGTAAACTCAAAAACGACCTACGTAGAAGCCGGACGACTCTTTCCAAGCCGCCAGCTTCCACGGCGTCTTTCAAAGCGCCAATAGCATCGCTTTCGGATGAGTTAGAGGCCTCGACGCTAGCGAAAGCGTCGGCTAAACGCTCCTTGTCCTGGGGATTCGGAAGGAGTTCTGAAAAGACATTGGTATACAGGGTGGTAGAAGAGAGTATACGCATGACAAATTGAACTGTACAGAGTGGCTCATTCGCACACAATACGGCAGGACCTCACCCCCAACAAGTGGATGTATTAGGAGCACTCATAATTCGTGGGAGGCGAGAGGCAAATCCTAGAAAGCGCCGTTATTCGAAACAACAGCAGGCCATTAAGTGAATTGTAACAAACCATTACCGTAAGCATTACAGTAACCGTTTCACTAACAACGTCATAGGTTCCTACCAGATTTGGTCCGGGTGGGGGGGGTCAAATGAGGGTCGAGGGGGGGGGGGTGGGTCATCCGGAACCGGATTCCGTTTCCGGATGGCCATTTTGAAAAGCTAGGGGGGTCTTTTACTGAAGAAAATTTGGCAGTTTTTGCTTCAAAAAGTGCAGAAAAACGTGTATTTTACTCCTTTAGTACCGCAAACATAGACATAAACGCCATTTACTAGCTTAAAAATGGTCAAACTACATATTAAAACAACAAAATTGCGCCGCAGGCGAAAATTTTTCGGCAATTTGGGGTCACTAGGGGGGGGGGGGGGGGGTCCGGTCTGGGATGGGAGTCCGGGGGAGGTCGTCCGGAACCTCGTCCGTATCGGCCGATGGCCAGGGGGGGGGGGGGGTGAACCCCCCCCCCCCCCCCCCCCCCCCCCCCCCCCAAAGGAACCTATGAAAAACGTTTCGACTATCACTACAGCAACCATTGACATTGATAGAGTGACCATTCACAGTGCTGCTACAGTAACCATTCAGTGCTGCACTGTGTCTGTGCCCATTCAGTGCTACAGTAACCCTTCACACTGCTACCATTACAGTATCCCTCTCCACACTAACCAACCCGTGGAAAGAACTCTGTCACTGGGCAACGATAGCTCTTTCTCTTCAGAATTCAAGCTTTGAGGCCCATTACTTCCCACAACAGGCTTCTGTGAAGTGGGCACTGCCATTTTGGCTCTGGTAGATTCGGGAAACAGGGGCAGAAGACGGAAGGGATCGACGGGCTTCTGAATTGTGAAATAAATGATTTTAGAAAGACACAAAACAACTAGTTGAACGCTGAAGGGGACCTTCAGGGTGGCACTCCGCTTGTTTCGAAGCAAATCAGACTGTTCGTGTCTCACCACTCGGTAATAATCCTTCACGGAAACGCCAGACTCGTGTTCAGTGTCGCCGTGTTGGACATATTTGTACAAGTTTGAACATGTTCGGTCAAGTTTGGGCATGTTTGGGGCGTGTTCTGACGCCCAAAGCAGGCTAAATCAAACTCAAATCGAAAAATAAACGCTGGATTCGCCTTCAGCACTGCCGACTACCCCAGAAACAGCTGTCAACTCAGTTTTGAAAATTCGACCCTGGGACCCAATTTTTGGTCGGCCGGGCGCCGAAATCAGCGTAAAGACGTCCAAAAGCGCAAAACAAACACCGGATTCGTGTTCAGCGTTGTCAAAAACCCCCGAAACAACTTATAACTCAATTTTGAAAATTTGACCGTGGGATTCAAAAATTCGGCGCGGCCGGGGTACGGCAGCTCAAAATAGTCAAGGCACTTTGTCTAGACCAACTTTTGACGTAGAACACGTTGCGATTGTCAATTTACCGGTAAAGACACGCTTTCCAAGCCAAATCTCCACCCAAAGTCGAAAATCCGAAATTTCCGCTCGAGACCCGACACTTTTGGCACCGCGTATCTGAAGAACGGCACAAGCAATTTCAGCGGTTATGGTCTCAAACGAAAGGCAATATAATGTTCTCGGACAAGTTAAAACTTGGTGAGGATCCACCGTCGCAAACTTGAGTTATGATTTTTTAAAGGTTGGAAAAAAATTCAAAATTTCGAATTTCCTACCGTACTCCCGCGTCGGACCACCTAGGGAGCCCGTTCCGGTTTTGCTCTGAAGAACATCCAAGGGTCTACAACATATCCAAAATTCACTAAAATCGGACCACGTTTGCGACAGTTATGGGCTATTGTTTTTTTTTTACTTAGCAAAAATTTGAATTTTCAAATTTTCGCAAAATTCCTCCACCACCGGAATTTTCTAGTTTCTTGTCCAGGCTGCGCGTCGACTCACCCTATCTAACGCAAAAAACCGCTTGGCGATCCGATTAGTGTAGCGCGAGAAAGCTTGGTAAGATGATTCTGTTCAATCCGACGCCCCCTATAGCACTCCTGCTTTTGCAAAGCGGAGTGCCA